>ML349676.1:0-38295 GCA_005239505.1 Nicotiana paniculata | reverse complement strand
ATATATATATATATATATATATATATATATATATATATATATATATATATATATATGAATGTTAATTTTCAAACTGTAATGTTTAACGTGTGCATACAAAACTCACATATTCTTTGAATTACGTTAGATCATTCCTCAAAGAAGATACTTCATCTGTTTTAGAATCTGCTGGCTTCTTATCATGCAATACAATTTGATTGATTTCAGATATGCCAGCAGGAGGAATCTTGGATTGATTCTCTGCATTTGAGGGATCTATAATATGTTGTTTGCGCTTTTTGTGGGGCGGTGATGAAGATGGACCAACACTTGCATCATGTTTCTTCTTAGGCTTAAGATGCGGTGTAGGACTAAAGTCATCCGAATCATTTGCATACTTTTCTGAATGAGTATGAGTAGGATTGTTCTCTACCTCAACACCTCCTAGAAGAATCTGAATTACAGCAAGCTCTATATCGCTTGGTTGGATGTCATTGTAAACAATCTGAAAATTGAAATACACTCAAAGTGAATGACCTTTGTTGTATGGTTACAAAGTTATGCTCATTAAATGAAATATGTATCTGTATACTGTTTTTTGTATTCTAATGTATTCATGTTAAATTGGAAAACAGGGAAATAAAATGTAGGTTGTATGCAAATGTAGGATTTATGCAACTGTATTCTCTAACAGAATATATATTCTTAAAAAAACATATCAACCACTTAACAAATAGTAAATTACCATGTTTCCCTGGTCATTGAACATGACGTTCATCATATAAGCATAAGTTGGTTGATTGACAGTGGATCTCTAATTGAGTATTCTGGGTATCCGGATATCAACTCGCAGTGCAATTTTAGGGTCAATCTTTGAACAACACTCGCAAAACCATACTTGCATGGCGAGAGGCATCCCAGCTATCCTATAGTATTTATTCTAAGAATTCATCTTCTTGCTAATAGATTTAATAAGGTATTGGAATGTATCAATACCCCATGGATAATCAGAATACCTCACACGCTCGACCAAGTCAAAATGTAGTCTTGGGATGATTGTGTTGTTCTTCTCAGATGAAAATATGAAAGTGTGTATGAAATACAACACAACTATCTTGATGGCATCCCCATCGTTGTCATGACCCCAATTCTTATCATCAAAGCATGTCAACAAATCTTTCTTTTTGACATTCTTTGCACCGCCAAAGTATGTATCAACAATCTGGTTAGGTACCTTTGTGTTGAACTGAAAATCTTCCGGGTCACCAACACAATTGAGACCAGTGACAAGCGCAAACTCCCTGATTGAGAAGGATTAATGTTGTACCATTTACGTATATTGAAAATACATCGTCATGACTTCTTTCTAACTACAGAACCATGAAGCACCTGAACAATTTATGCGGGACTTCACAACGCTTCATATCAAGGGAACTTCCAATATAAGTAGAACCCAATATTTTGTACTGCTCTGCAGTAAGTTTTTCTTTGAGGTCGGAGACTATGTCTGTGTTAGTATATAAACTGATATGCGGTGATGAAATAAGCTGGTGTTTCACAAATAGTTTAATTTCCTGCATACAACAAGAATTACAAAAAGATTTCATATGTCAACAACAATACATAACCCATTACTTATTTTGAATACATATAAATACAACTAAATACAATATGCAAAATACACTGGAGTAAGAAATTACATCCACGTAATAACAATCAAAGTCATTGCAATAAGTACAAAACAATGAAGGCGCCTTTGAAATACTTATGAATATATCCACATTTAATATGCAAAAGGTCACTGTAGTAAGTACAAAATACAGTGAATGAACTTTTGAATACATCTAAACACATCTAAAATACAATATGCAAAAGACACTAGACTAAATAAGCACAAATCAGTGAAGCCAAATTTTGTATACATATAAATTCATCTACATACACACATGTAAAAGTCATTGTAATAAGTACAAATCAGTGATGAAATTTTTGAATACTTATGAATACATCTAAATACGATATGCAAAAGTCAGTGTAATAAGTATAAATATAGTGAATGCAATTTTGAATACTTATGAATACATCAACATACATATAAATCAAATCAACAAATAAGAAGAGGAGGCTATGTTTCCACTATTGCACACATATAAATACAAGAACATACAATAATAGACACCCATTAGAGAAGGTAATGCTCAATGTATGAGGACTCAAATACATGTTGATACATCAATAATTACCTTTTCGTCCCGTGTATCCGAGCTATTTCTTGCATCGACCTTCTTTCCCTTGATACATGAAGCATTATCCATAGGTTTTTCTCTTTTCCGCAATGGGAAGTGTTGATTCTTTCGAAGATTTCTCAACTTGGGCTTCTTTCAATGTGTCATGGTGTATTTTTGTTCTCTTCTTTGCAACTGTATTTGCTGTTGAACCTACAAATTCCAATTCCTCTTGAGTGATTTGCAAAGAGAAAGAGGGCCCATCGAAATTAGTACTTTGGTGGGTATACCTCTGGTAACCATCTTTTGGGATGTTGAATCAGATATTGGAGAGAAAATCTCAAGTTTTCTATTGAATACAATAACAATAGTTATTCTTTATAAAAAATTAGTAGATATAAACAAAATACAAACGAAATTCTAACAAGTTAAATACTTACCACAACTATTTGTAGCAAAAAAAAAAAGAGTTGAGAGAGACAATGCAGATGGTGTGTATGAAATTAGCGTGGTGACTAAGAATGGGAAAGAGCTAGGTGATGTGGGTGAGAGAGATTTTCAGTTGCAGAATCGTGGTTTCTGGGAATGGGGGAAGATAATGGCGTGTATCAAATTAGAGAGAGAAAGAATGTGGAGAGAGAAGTTTACATCAAATACGGTAATTATGTGAGAGAAAAATCTGAAAAAGGAGAGAGAGAAATAATAAATAGCGTGTATAGTGACTCAAGGGTAGGAGATAACCATAAATAAATATTAAAAGGTAGCTATAGAATATAATTTCTTAAAATGATATTTATTTAAAATAAATAAGGTGTTAAGATTTGCTATAGGAGGTAAAAATTCCATTAATAAAAGATATGCATTATTTATGGCGTGTCAATTTCTTATTAGTCAAAATCAAAACTCCACCCTATCCTAGACCCGATCAGATTAATCTATCAACGACCCAAAAAAACCAACTTGACCCGTTAAACATTAATAGTCCCATCCTCTCTTATACCATACGACCTGCTGCCTCTTCCTCTTTTGATAAGGATTTTGCAAATTTTCTCATCTCCCATCTCACAATTTTGTTCTGTTTTAAAGCTCGTTTATAAATGGACTTTTGATAAAAAAATAAATCTCCTTTACTTCTCATTTAAAGCTCATTTCTTTAAATAATTTTTTAAGAAGAATTTAGTTCTCTCATAGTTGGAAGTTGATTCTTTGTGTTGATTTGATTGTGAATTCAGTTTTCAATGGTATTTAATTGTTTTTTTACACTTCCATCAATGGTTGCTGGTGTTTTGTCAAATGATAACAGTTTGCAGCTAGGAGTCACCGCACAATTCCGTAAATTGCTTTATGACTAAACCTGCTCCTACTTCTTTCTGTTGGTTTCATTTAATTTGTTTATCACTTAACGTGCCAATTGTCATTAACAGAAAAGCTTCCACTTGGAGAATTTCAGAGTGGTGATTGATCATGGGACAGTGCCAATTTTTGTAAAGCTTCTGGGTAACAGAATTTGTAACTGATATCCAGCACTAGCGCTGAAGAAAATTAAAAAAGAAGAAGAAGAAACCTAGATTCTTCCCCAACTCTTGAAGCTTCCATCGTTCAACAATGAAGTTTGAGAATCGATAGTGTGAGATGGGAGAGAATATGAATATTTTTGGGTCGGGGTAGAACTTTGGGTTCTTGGGTGGGTTATTGAATGGATTATGGGGTGGGATTTTAAGACAGAGCCCATAGGAATTTGCCACGTAATAAATGGACCATAAAATTAATGGCAAGGGCATATTCAACAAAATAGGTGAACAGATATTGTTTAGGGGTAATTTTGACCCCTTTTCGAAAAATATATTATTTTGTATATAAAAAATACAAAATATATCTAATTCACTTCATTTCACTATAATAATTAGCCTAGCAGCTAAGGCCCCTGCTGGGCCCAAGCTCAAAAGCTAGTGTTTATGGAGAAATTTTCAGGAAAACTCGCATTAGTTACTTTTTGGGTGCATATTGAGTAACTTGCTCATTATGCAATATCTTGCAAACCACACATGAGATGTAAAATGTACTAAGTAAATTCGGTGCAACGAGTTTTGACTAAGGAGACTGTTGGTAAGGAGAATTGATCCTAAATCTCTCATGTGAGAAACCACTTACCTAACCAACTCAGCCAACCCTTGCGAGCTAAAATTATTATATGTATGTATATCAAGTGTAAATATTAATTATACACCGAGTTACTTCAACGTATTCCTGGCAGCTGTTACAAAATAATTTCAAGAATATGATCTGCTATTAGCAATGTAATAACATATTTAATGTTCTTAAACATTTCAAGGCTAAAAAGAACTCATCTACATCAAATGGTTACTAAAAGGAAATCTTAGTTAGATGTGAGAAAACTAAATAAAGATTCTCCAAAATAAAACCACATCCTTTTAAATGAAGACCAAAAAACACGATCTGTAATTGATGACCTTTAAAGTCGTCAAATATTAATAACTTCCAGCTATGTTTATTTACGAGTAGCTTATTACAAAAATTGATTAATTCATTAAATATTATTAATATAAGTCAATTAGTCATTTGTAGTAAAGAAAAAAGTTAAATATTTGCTTTCTTTTGAGTGAGTGTTATTAGAATAGTTGGGTACATTTTAAGGAGTTTGAATCTCAGTTTTGGGATGATTTAGCGGAGTTTTGAAGTGGTTTGCATTGAAAATTCGAAGTAGAAGATAAAAGATGAAAAAAAAAAACGCATATCACATTGTGTATCATTTGTGTATCACATATGTATCATATTTATATCAAATGTGTATCACATGTATATCCATGTATACTTGTATGTGTGATATATGTGTCACAGCTAGAGGTGGATCTAAAATTTTTGTAAGACGGGTACACCACTAAAAAAAGGAGAAAAAAGAAAGTATTAAGTAAGAATTGATCCTTACTCCTCTAGGTATATAACTCAACATTCAACTAAGTGCACCATTTAGCTTCTTTGGAGCACAGATGCAACTGATCAAATTAGATCAATTCTAGAAAATACGTACATAAAATACCTAGTTTGGTGGAAAGAACCTGGATTCACGTGTCCTATATATAAGCCTATAAGTCCTCCCCTGGTCGCAGAAGAATTTTTTGAACTCGATTTTAACTACGAATTTTTATGCTAAATTAGTCCAAATCACCTACATTCTTCCTCAAGATGTATATGTTGACTCGTCAATAAGTTTTCAATGAATTTCAACCATACCTATTGAAAAATATCATTTTTTGCTTAGATTTTTGAAATTTTGTGTGTGTATTTATATCATCATCACCTTATTCTCGTCCATGAAATTTTCTTTCCGTCTTGCATCTAATATTGCTGATCACACTTAAAAATATGAAAGGATATCTTTGCGTATGATTTTTGGAGAGAAAGAACCTTATTTATTTAAATTTTAACTTTTATAAGTGTTTGGCTACTTTAAGGTAAGTTTATGATTAATAGCTAGAGGTTAGTAAGTTGGAACTTATTTGGGACATTCATATAAGAATAAATGCATGCAACTTTCGTCGAATACCGTTAGCGAAGACTTTTTGAATAGAAATTAACGGAAACTATTTCTTAACCAATAATATGAATAGTTGATGTAAAGAGTCGTTTTGTATAATTGCGCCCCGTGTCCCTCTTTTGATGCTTCACACATGTGAGTTTATGATTTTATGACTTGCGGAGTGAGTTAGTTTCGTTCCAGGAAGCTTTCGGGTTGATTCAGACACTTTGATTTTTGACTTAGAAGCTATAGTAGAAATGTTGACCGAACTTTGACTTTTGTGAAAACGAGCCTGGAACTTTATTTTGATGGATCCTATAGCTACGTATCGTGATTTCAGACTTGGGCGTATGCTCGAAATTGATTTCGGAAGTCCGTAGGTTGATTTGCCAAAATTTGGCAACTTGAAGTTGAAAAGTTTGACTATAGGTTGAACTTTAGCATCGAGTTCGAAATATGATTTTGGGCCTTGGAATAGGTCCGTTAATATTTAGAGCTTTTCTGCAAAATTTGGTATCATTTGCAATTGAATTGGTAGGATTCAGACGTCTTGTTACTATTCTAGAAGTTCTTGAAATTTACTCTGAAATTTATACATTTTAGTGTTTTTTTTAGCAAACTATACTACTAGGCTGGGTGCCTAGTAGTTATTTTATTACTAAGAAAATCCAATAACAAAGAGCCTAGGATGTCCTAATAGAGATAGGACAGTAAAGTCTGTGATTACATTGTTCCTATTATCAATATTGGTGTTGTGAAGACCAATATTGATATCACAATGAAAGCTATTATCAATCTGCATAATCTAAAATTATTCTAACTACATAATGGTAAGTCCCAACTGAGACATATGCTCAATCATCCATGCACCTTGCATTGTCTAGCCTGTGTTTGCTAAATTTATCCAAATCAGTGTTGTGCCATATCCCTTATCAATTGCCTCGTATGATCTTCATTTCCTTCCATTTTAGATAGTTCATCGTAGTTCGCTTCTTCTGATCTTTCATGCTGTTCACAGAACCAATCCATCCAGTTTTAGCGAATCAGAAACTGGTATGGTGGCCTATTGATGCGTCCCTCCTTAGTGTTCAATTCGTAGTTTAGATGTTATTTTTGTGTTTTTATCGCTCGAATTGAAGTTGAACTGCTGGTGCTCAGGTATCGCAATTGCGAGTACCGACATCGTAATTGTGAAGGTGACAGTGGGGGCTCAGCTGTCGCAATTGCGACTTCCCCTTCACATTTGCGAAATCTGCAGGATTTTGCCTTAGTTCGCATTTGCAAACATTTGTTCGCTTTTACGAGGTTCCCAACTCTGCAATTATGAAGACTTTTATCGCAAATGTGATGATGATTGAGGTTGTCAAGGTTCGCAAATGTGAGCCCTAATCCGCAATTGCGAGGATTCGCAAATGAGAACCATGTGTCGCAAATGCGACAGTTGCAGCTAGTGCAAAGGGCTGAGAGTTGGGATTTTTAAAAATATTCTCTCATTTTTGAACCCTAGACTCGGTAGGAGGCGATTTGGAGAGAAGAGTTTTATCTACAAAGTTTGAGTAAGTGATTCTAATCTATTTCTAGTCATATTCCATCAATATATCTTAGAGTTTAACATTAAAATTATGTGAGTCAAAGTGAAAATTTGTGAAGCTTTGTCAAGTTTTTGAAAAATAAGAATTCGAGTTTTGAGAGTTGATTTGGGCTCGAATTTTAAAACTAATCACATATATGAACTGGGGTCATGGGTAGTCGGAATCGACCATTAAAACCTGAGTTTTGACCGTACGTGTCCTGAGTTGACTTTTGTTGACTTCTTGAAAAAAGTATAAATATCTTAACTTTATCTATTGTAATTGAATTCCATTGCGTTGTTTGATAATGTTAAGTCGATTTTGGTTAGGTCTGGGTCATGTGGAGGCTAGGGGGGAAGAGCTATTTTTGAGGGTTGAATTGGCCTAGTTGAGGTAAGTATCTTGCCTAACTTTGTGGGGGGAGGAACTACCCCTTAGGATGCTCGATAGTCTTTCTGTACTTCACTTCCAACTGGGCACACATTGCCTCCATAACAACAAGCTCTTCTATTTTGGAGTCCAAGGCTGCTTCTAATTCAGTCACTTTTTCAGCTATGGCAGCCTCGCGATGGTTGCAGCAAGAACAACGTCATGGACTTCTGCCCATTTATCCTTGGCCTTGTCAAATATAACCCTTAGCGGGCCAATTTCTTGGCTAAAGGTTACCACCTCTTGCTCACTTTGCTGCAAACGATCCTCCAATGCAATAACCTCAGCAGCTTTGGCTTCCAATTCCGAGAGGCGAATAACATTTTGCTCCTGCTCTGCCGAAAGCTGGTCGCGAGAATAAGAAAGTTCTTCCTTACCACGGATCAAAATCTGAAGACCCTTGGAAGCAATAAAGTTGGCCTATAAAACAAGCGAAGTAAAACTTAGAATACATTCATACAAAAGTCGAAAAAACAACAAAGGAAGAAAGGAACGCACAACTGCGACATTGTGCATGGAATTGTTAAACAAATACTCTCTTGAGAATGCTTTGATATTTTCCCAATCTTTATTTGAATCCAAGGGCTTAAGATAATTAGCAAGCTCCACTGGCCGGGAAAGCAGGTTGCATCCGGTAGATCCGAAAGGATAACACTCCTCCTCCTCTGTGGATCTTTAGAAGGGGCAGCATAATTTTGCCCCAAATTCCTATGAACTGGGGACTGGGGAAGAGGAGTATCCTCTCCGTGGTCGAATGCGGCCGGTGGAGTTGATGCAACAGTTGCTAGTGGAGGAATGGATGAAGATGGAAATGATGTAGCAGTTGCTGGTGTTGGTGAATGTGGAGATGAAGTTGATGGAGTTAAATTATGAGAACCAGCATCATCAAATGCAGTGCTGGTAGTTGGTTACTCGCCAACCAAAGACGATAGGGACTCGGTACTCAACCCCGAAGTACCAGACAAAGTAGTTGGGACCCGATAGCCGAAGTTGGCATTTTTTACCAAATCAAACTCCCCCTAGAGCGCTGAGACGTCGTCCTCGGTTGAAGTAGTTAACTCAGCAGGTGGAGCATAATGTTGAGTTGATGATGAACGTCGCCTTCTATGTAGAGAAGACCATCCTCACTGGATTCTCCATCATCGTCGACCACCACAGTGTCTATGACCGGCCCGGGAGAAAGGCTAGTGATCACAACTTCCGGAGACGACTCGGGGGCAATGGTCTTCGCCTTCTTATTCTTTTCACAGGACACAAAAGAACGCCTTCTTTTTGGTTGCTTGTTCTCCGTTCAGGGACCCCATGATGAAACATTTTCGTTCGAAGCAGGTCCGGAGATACCTATTTGAGTAAGTGCCTTCTGAAACAGCCTCGCTGCATCAGCAGGATTAGTTAAGACACCTCCTCGGGGACATCAACCGAGCCCGTAGGTAGACATAATTTCATGAACAAAGTCAGAAAGGTTCAACCAATTTTTTCACATAGAAAATAGAGGCAAGGTAAGTTAAAATTACCCTGATTTTTGGCCCTCCACCCGTACTTATGTCACGACCCTAATATTCCACCGTCGGGACCGTGATGGCGCCTAATGTTGAACCCGCTAGGCAAGCAAACGTGAATATTCAATTTATCTTATTCCTTTATTATTACCAAATAATATGTGAAAAGACAACACTGACATAGATAGAAGTACAAAATAGAGCAAGGTATATAACCTCAATGAATGCCTTTACGAAATGTCACAAAAACCAATCCCAAAATTTTAGAGTCACAAACTCATGAACTATCTATGAATAATACATATAACAGTCTGAATGAAATAAGTACATCTGTTTTTGAAGTAACTCGAACAAAATACAAAAAAAGAATGAAGTAGGAAGGGACGCCAAGTCCTATGGACGCCTGCAGGACTACCTCGGGGTCTCCATTGGACTGAAGGCAACAACCTCGATCTATGGTCCTTAGGGTCCTACACCGGGATCTGCACAAAAGTGCAGAGTGTAGCATTAGTACAACTGACCCCATGTATTGAGTAAGTGCCGAGACTAACCTCGGCGAAGTAGTGACGAGGCTAGGAAACGACAACCAAAGTCAACCTGTGCAGTTTAATAGTATACGGAGAAAAATAATACAACGAGAAATAAACAGTTAAGCATAAGGGAAAAGGGGAACATGCTGAGGGGAGGAAATATCAAATAATGTAAGTAAAGAGGTAAGACACAATTTAGATATCAGTTTAAGAAATGGAATAGTAATACGGAAACAAGTGCACGACACCACTNTTAATAGTATACGGAGAAAAATAATACAACGAGAAATAAACAGTTAAGCATAAGGGAAAAGGGGAACATGTTGAGGGGAGGAAATATAACATAATTGAAGTAACGAGGTAAGGCACAGTTTAGACATCAATTTAAGCAACGGAATAATAATACGAAAACAAGTGCACGACATCACCCTTCATGCTTTTACTCTCGTCCTCACCATCAGAATCAATATATTCGGCACGACATCACCCTTCGTGCTTTTACCTCACAATATCATGGCACGGCATCATCCTTCGTGCATTATCTCTCATATCATGGCACAACATCACCCTTCGTGCTTTTACAATCACAATATCGGCACGACATCACCCTTCGTGCATTAACATTCACTCAAAATCTCACGCACGGCATCACCCTTCGTGCTTTACACTCTTCCTCACCCAAACACATCAAATGATAGTAATCTAACAAAGAACATTAACGGAGTAAACATAAACAAACCGTAACATCTCGGCAAGGGAGTTAACAGTGGAATTAATACCATTCCGGCAAGGGTAAACAGCTATATCCAATTTCACTTAGTACATAACTTCACATAAAAATCTTCAAGTGAAAACTAATACTTAACACTACTCAATATCACGGAATTTCCACCAACATGGATAACTATAAGGTGAAACTCAAATATTACTTACGAAAAACCACCTAAATCACAATATTCGACTCGCGGGCATGCTTGACACCAACGTATAGGTACTCATCACCTCACATATACGTTGAGCATGATACTTACATATAGCAATTAGGACACAACACCTATGCCCTCAAGCTAAGGTTAAGTCAAACACTTACCTCAAATTCCACAACCAAACAAGCCTCGATTATCGCTTTCCCTTTTGAATTTGACTCCAATCTGCTCGTATCTAGACATATTCAACTCAATAACATCAATAAATGCCAAACAATTCCATCCCAACGCTTAATTATAGGTTTTACATCATTCTTCCCAAAAAGTCAAAAATTGACCCCGGGCCCACTTGGTCAAAACACAAGGTTCGGACCAAAACCCGATCACCCATTCACCCACGAGCCCGAATATGTAATTAGTTTTGAAATCCGACCTCAAAAAGAGGTCTAAATTCTCATTATTCAAAAAGTCCTAACTCTACCCAAATCCCCAATTTTCTACCATTAAAACCCTACAATTCTTGATAAAAGTTGATGAAAATCATTAGGAAATTGAAGGAAACTAGTTAGGGGTCACTTACCTATGATTTGGTAAGAAACTCTCTTGAGAAAATCGCCCTTGGTCTCCTATTTTTGTGAAGAAGTGAAAATAAAATCGGATGAAACTCTAACTTAAACACACTGCCCGACCCTCGCACATGCGGAAATGAGCAAGGCCACCGGGGGCCGCACCTGCAGAGGTGCATCCGCATCTGTGAAACCGCTTCTAGGAGTTTTCGTCGCACCTGCGGAAAGGGGCTGATTGGGGCTGGACCGCACCTGCGGCCCTAGGCTCGCAGGTGCGGGCACACCAGAACTGGTGCACCAGCAGTGATTCTTCAACTCTAAACACCCCGGAACCTACCTGAAACTTACCCGAGCCCTCAGGGCTCCAAACCAAACATGCACACAACCTCAAAAACATCCTACAGACTTACTCATGCGATCAAATCGCCAAATTAACATCTTAAACAACGAGTTTAGCAATAAAATCAAAGAAGATTGTCAAAAACTTTGAAAGTTCCAAATTTCACAACTACGGGTCCGAATCACGTCAAATGACCTCCGTTTCTTACCAAATTTTACAGATACAACTCAAACATCATATAGAACTTGTATGGAGCTCCGAAACCAAATACGGGCCCGATACCATAAATTTAAATAAATACCAAATTTCCAAAAACTCTTATATTTCCAGTAAAATAATTTCTTTCAAAAATTTATTTATCATGCTTGAGACCTCGGAATTCAATTCCGGGCATACGCCCAAGTCCCATATTTTCCTACGGACCCTCCAGGACCATCGAATCATGGGTCCAGGTCCGTTTACCCAAAATGTTGATCGAAGTCAACTTAAATTCAATATTAAAGGCCAATTTAGCATTTTTCTCAGTTTTTCACATAGAAGCTTCCCGGATATATGCTCGGGCTGCACACGTAAAACGAGGTGAGATAAAAGGAGGTTTTTAAGGCCCCGGAACACAGTTTTGACTTATAAAACAAGGGATGACCTTTTGGGTCATCACAACTTAAAGGCTAGTTCTTTCCACAAGCGAGTTTCGGGCGTTAATATCCACGATCTTCTGAACCCATCGGTCTAAATATTCCACCACCGGTGGGGTCCATCGAGTTTTTGAAACATACAAAGGATGAAGAATCAATACAGGCATGGAAGAATATTTAGCGAAAGAAAATATACTAAATAGAGGTCTTACGAGTACGGTTCCAAGTTGCTGGAAAGGATGATGCCGTTGACGGAATGATATTATTGGTGGCAATTACAACGAACCATTCCGTCCACCCACGGTGATTATCATCATCCATGCTAGTCAACAGGGTATGGTGGATGTTTGAAGAGGTTTATCATACCCCCCAAAAAATCTTGGGGGAGTAAAGGTTCATCATACGAGCTAAAAATAGTTCTTCTCCAGTTCCTGGCACATGCGTCGAAGGCAATCAACCATCCTCCATACTGAAGGGCTTACCTGTGCCAAGCATACTTGGTAGCGAAGGCAAAACTCCGCAATCACGGAATCAATCTCCCCGCTCAAAGAAAACGCACCCAAAGTAAAGGGATACATGTAATATGTAAAACTTTCCTTGGGAAGGGTCACTCGCTCCGATAGATCAGGAGCAAGGATGTCCAACTCATGGTTGCAGCAGTCTTCTTTCACAGTAGGAATACTGGAAAGACGAATTGAAGAAGGATACCTACTGACAACCCATGAACAAGGGTTAGCAGTAGCGAATTTCTCTTCGATGTCTTTTATGGTGTTCAGACTTCTGGGGATGATGGAACCTACCATTGGAGGAGCAGAGTCCTTGGCTTTGTTCTTGCTCTTTGAAGAACTAGCACGCTTTGAAGACGAAGCCATTTGATAGAGGAAGGAAAAGGTTTGGTTCGAAGAGAATTAGAGAAAAGATGGGAAACAAAGATGCAAGTTAGAAGTTAGAGAAATTATGAAGTGCATAAGAGAAGGATGATGCGTATAAGTAAAATTGTAGCGGCTAAATTCATAGCCATGATTACCTCGATCATTGGAAAAAGCTGTGCTGAATCGTGGGATAACGCGTGTTCGAGGCATTAAATGCAGAGTGACATGCGTCTAATCAACCGTTAGAGGACTGCAAAGGGAGTTATAGTAATTACCGCCAAAAGAGTGTTTCTACCAACTTCCAGGTAACACAAAGTTATGTCACTAGGAAGCAGGGGGACTATCTGTATAGGGTAAAATACGATATAACACGTGGTCATCTAAAGGAATGACACGTGGAACCCAAGACGGAGATGATCACCGAATGCAGCTATTCTGCGTGTCACGGAAAGGAATGTTCATAAAGGTGTATTAAATTCTTTGCGTATGGTAACATTTAATAAGGAATATTTTGCAGCATTAAGAGCGGCAACCCGTTACAGAGAATTTAGCATTTATATCCACCGTTACACCTTCATCAATGACCCTCATAATTAACATTAAGGAAGGGCACGATCCTAGGACCTCCTTCCCTAGATGTAGCTATAAATAGAGAGTTCAGTTATCATTGCAAAGGACACGAATTTTCTGGCTAAATTACACTACATTCTATACAATGCTTAATACAATTTTACTTTCTTGCTTTTGATCTCATCATTACTGTGCCCGAAAACCTTGTTCCTGGATTCATCAACTCTGCTATTTCATCTACATTCTAAAGCTAAGTATCATATATTTCTTCGATTATTTTATTATTTCATGATCAAATTGATTCATTTATCTAGAAACCACGTATAAATTCAACTATACTGTTTTACAGATAAACACGTGTGAAGTTAAACTAGTTTATCTAAATTGAAACGGAGGAAGTATTTTCTTTTTAGAGGAAATATGGGAATGGATAGAAGATACAGTATCTAAGGAATACAGTTACTCCCCCCACCCCCCTCTTCCCCCCCCTTTTTCTCCCGTTATTTTGAGTTTGGGTTTGTGGCAAAGTATAGACTCCTCCATTCCGTAGTATATTTCACCAAATCCCATCAACTATTGTCCATAACAGTAAAATCTCATGAATAGGGTCATTTATTTGGTTCATTACAAGACATACACTCGGAAGAAACTTTTGACAAATATTTATTGACCAATCAAATATTTACTGATATATATATTTTATTTTCCAAATGAACGTCTTCAGTTTGTAAAGAAGATTCGGGAAATATTAATCCTAGTAAACTTCAATTATGTATGCCATATTCTTTTTTTCCAAAAAAGAGCCCATCAAAAACCTTCTCCTTAAAATTAAAAGGAATGAAAGCATAGCGTGCGTAACAGTAAAAAAGAGGGCCATGAGGCTGCATAATATTTTTTTTGGTCTTCAATTTCTTTCTCCTTTCCTTCTTCTGCCGCCTGCTTCCTTTTTCCTTTTTTTAGCGCCTGTTGGTTTGGAATTTGGATCTCCAAATTTTAATGAAGGTTTGTTTAGTTGATAGAATACCTATGCTTCATATTAGTAGATTGGAGGCTCGAATCCTATTGAAGTAGGCATGGCCATAAGACCGTCTCTAGCTCAGCTCGAGCTCGATTATAATTCAACAAATTTCAATTAGGCTCGATTAAACAACGAGAATAACCGAGGTAAACAAAAGGTTTAATGAGGTGTAAAGTGATTAAAATAAGTATATTAATGGTCTAATCATTGCAACACAAAAGAACCCTACCCACAACTCAAGCAAGATCATATCCTACATTACTTTCCCAAAAGCCAAGGAACAAAGAAACGAATCAAAACAAAGTGTGTCCCGAATTACTCCCATCACAATATATTTTTCTCTATTCTTTTCTTATTTTGCATGGAAAACTCTTCTTTGACACTTTTATTTTTGTTAGTGGATTCATACTTACTTTTCCACATTTCACATTAGGATTATTTTCTCCTTTTTATCCCACCAATGCTTAAAATAATATGACCACCTTTCACTTTTATGCCCAAAACCATCATGACTGAATATTAGATCACAACATTATACGACGATAATTAAAGGCCATTTCACATATCCTCCTCGATTTCGGCTACTTGTTCTACCCATTAGTAAGAAAATAGTTTATCTTATTTCCAATCCAATTCCCAATTAGAGTTTCAATTTGATTTTTCCAATAAGTTATTCTCCAAATCATTGTTTCCTCTGCACTATAATTTTGCGTTTATGTTTTATGTTTTGACAGTAATTTTTTTAGTCGATCAGATTGAGTAGATCCATAAAAACATGTAACTCTACAGATTAAGCATGATGTGATTACGTGAAAAATATGATAATAATATTGTTTACCCTAAAAACGGATAACAATTAATTTTATATGTGGTTTTAAGGATACGTGATTTCGCTTGGTACAAATTGAGAAAAATATGTAATTTGATATTAAAAATTGACTGTAAAGAAAAATAAAGCAAATCAAATGAGACGTTCAGCTTTGACCCTCGAGACGGTTACCCTCGAACCAAAGGAATGAGCAGAGTGAGATAAAATAACAAAGTATTGAGAGCTTAAAGAATAGTGTATTTTTTTGAATTACGTGAATCAAATGCATTTACAAATGATTAGGCCCCATTTATATAGTAGAGGAGTCCTACTTATGGAATAATTCTAAATCCCAATGATTGACTAATTAACCGGCCTCATCTTGATACGTGCCGAGATTTGCGCCGTGATCCTTGCCCGATCACAGATATTTCAGCTTACCGTTACGTGAGTAGGTAAACTCCTTCGACCCCACTCGATCTCCGTTTCGCTTGGTCTCGATCTTGGCTGATCTCGTCCCTAACCGATCTTTGAATTAAGTGTTCAGCAATCTAACTTCGTACTGAGGCACGATATAAAACGAGGCTGAACCGTGGCCTATCATAATCCAACCCCTATTGATCATAAGAAAGGAAGACCCGTTATGACCGTATACCGATAGTCCTCTCGTTTCTCAGAAATAAGATGATGAGAAACGACATAAATTCTTGAACTTCATCTCTACGAGTGATGACGTTAGTGATGAACTCGATCGTGACGTAAGCAACAAAATATCTCGTCGGTCCAGTTACCAAGGCATTAAATACTTGTCAGACACTGGTCGGCTACTAGAGGTTCTGAACCGTCACCTTCAACCTATAAAAACCTCATCCTTCTCTCATTCAAACTTTTACAATCAACGCCTTCTCTACTCTTGCTTTCAAAGAATCCTCACTTCATAATTTCCATATCCAAATCCCTTGAACTCTAATCAAAGCCTTACTCTCATATTTGTTTTTCATAAATGGCCAAAACTTATAAAACCGTGCCGCAAAAAGAAGTTGCTTCTATGTCACGTTCTGCCGGCGATGCTGCTACGGCTGAGTCTCAACCTGAGGAATTCATTCCGATCGGGTGCCTGGCCGTCGTCGACTTAAAGATAAAGAAGACCCCTTCGATGCCGGGCCGGTGCGAGCCGATGTCGAGATATATGTGCACCATCACTAAGGACATCCTCGATAAGGTCAAGAAGGAATGCAATTGGGAGAATAAAGATGTGGTCGTTCCCTCTCCCGAGGATCGATCACCACTTACGTAGAAGGGTATATAAATGTTAACACTTACCCCTTTATGTTTAGCCCTTTGGATCCCGTAATCGTAGCCTTCTGCAAAAGATATGACGTCACCCTAGGCCAGATCCATCCTTCGTTCTAGAGAATTGTCGTCCTCTTGCGTTTCTTCACGAGAAAGATCGAGGGCTCCTTCACCCTCGACCATCTCATGCGCCTTTATGCTCCCCGACTCTATCAGGGGGACTGATTAAGCTCGCCTGGCCGGCCAGCAGAGTCTTGTTCTCAAGTATCGGCGAGTCCCATGATCGAGGGTGGATGGGCAGATTTGTCCAAATAAGGACATCAGACCTGATCCTTGCTGAATACATGTCGTTCCCAGAGAGGTGGAACATGAATCTTAAGTTCCTTTACCTTGGATGCTTGCTTTGTCGATTTTACTTCCTTCTATTTTTTCTCATTTCTGTGTTGGTGTTGCAGTTGTGGACCAGATGCCGGACCCGGTTCCAGAATGGAAGCGATGGGTCGAAGGCCTGGTGTCTTAGAGGCCTTACTCCGAGCGTTCTTAGATGGAGCTATCAAAGGGTCGATGGGAGGCCCGCAACCATGGTAAGTTTCTATTTTGAATTGTTTGTTATTTCAGCCTTTTCTCAAGCTAACCTATCTCCCTCTTTTTGTAGGTCTCGGGAAAGATTTTTCAATGAGACCCTCTTCCGGTGATGAAGAAATACTTCCCCAACCATCAGCTCCAAAGCCGGCCAAGGAGAGAAAGTGAAAAAGGGCCTCGAGTCCCCTAGGCTCGAAAAAGATAAGACCGGCGAGGAAACATCATAAGCCCAAGGTAGAAGCCAGTGCCATATCCTTGGACTCAATTCATTGATTAAGGGATGAGTCCGAAGAGGAGGAAGAAGAAGAAGACAACTCCAAGCTAGTGGCTCACGCGCGGGTTACCGCTTCGATAAAAAAACCCTCAAAACTGGAGGCAGTCGATGAGGGGCACCTCGTCCCCGACTAAGATGGGAGAGAGAGAGTCTAGAGACAAGGCTCCCCAAGCAAGGGAGATATACCTAGGGTCGAGCTCGGGGTTATTGACATTTCGAAATCCCCCCAGATTTCGGACACTATGATTCGAAAGGCCAGCATGATGGATTGTCATCAACTCGATCTCCAAGGTTTCTTCGATGGGCTCAAAGTTTCTACCTCCGAGGACATTACAGGATTCGGTAACTTACCACTGCCAGAGAAAGTACCGTCACCGGGTGCCACTGGATCTTCATCGAGCTCGAGGTTGGTGGACCAATTCTCGGCTCCGAACGTTTATCCATGCCATAAATGGCATCTAGTGCTTACTGTCCCGGAGGATGCTCGAGTCTTCTCCGCCCCTGTCGGGGTTGCCAGTTATCTGAGGGGCTTGGTGAACGAAGAGGACCAAGTTGTGATGAAGGTTGTGGAGGCTGTCTGCTTGTTCAAAGAGGCTCAACACGCTCTAAATAGGGTAATCTTCGAGAATCTCTTTCTTACCCCCTTTTCTTATACTTAGAATTGTAGACATTTTAACACTTTGTTCCTTATTTGCAGGCCTCGATGTTGCATCATGAAGCTTTCTTCAGAGTTCGAGAGGATCATAAGGCCGAGGTTCGGGGCCTTACTGAGAAAAGCAACACTTATAGGCTCCTTAGTGAAAGACTCCAGGACGATTTGGTTGCATCTCGGAACGAGCACACTGACATGAACGAACAGGTATTTCGAATGCTTCATGTTAGTGAAGATGAGTTATAAATAACGATTAATGACCCAATTTTGCAGATCCGACAGAGGCTTGAGCAGATCGAACGGCTCGACGAACAGGTGGAGGAGATACGGCCCGAGGCCGAGGCATTCAAGAGAATCATGGATATCCTGGCCGTGATGAAAGAGACCATCCAAGCACAGTTGGATTCAGCCGAGGCTCAACTTCGAGCTGCAAAAGATAAAGACTCGGTGCTGACCAAGAAGATCAAAGAGCTCCAGTCTCAGCTAGATTAGGCCGCCAACAAGCTCGAGTAGGTTAAGTCTGGGGTGGCCGCGACGGGCATTAAAGCTGATGAAAAGGTGGCCCAATTCAAAATCGACATCGAGGCCATCCAGAACAAGGCTAGGAGCATGATAGATCATGCAAAGTGGACAGCTCGTAGGGAAGCCCTAGAGGATGCTCAAGCCCGGTATTTCAATATTGCGGCCGAGGTCGATAATGCTCGAGCAGAAAAAAATTGGGCTCGGAAGCTGGCCTTCCCTGAGGATACTCCGATAGCCTCAGTGAATTTGAAGATGCAAAAGATCCTGAGGATAAAGATGCTGCTTCCGATGGGGGACCAAGCCTCTTAGGAGTTAGTATACTTTTGTTTTCCTTTTTGTACTTTATCTGAGGCCGTTTTAGGCCGTTGTAAAATTTTTTTGTACTTGGCCAATTTGGCCTTTGTAATGAAGATTATTTTATATATGAATATAGGGCTTTTCTTTTCCCTCTCGGCTCTTCAGTCCTTACTTTTTTTTTGTTTTGTAATTTGTATTCGTGAAAGTTAAAATTCCTTAGCATGAGATAATAGGGTAATGTTCGAGGGTATGAACAACCTTTGCATTTGTTAGAGTTTATGGGGCTCGATATTATCGAAGCTTTTCTCGAAGATGTCTTTAATTGTGACTTTGCTGAGGGTAGCCTTTTTAGAACTGGTTATGAAAGAATTCGAAGGCCTATTTCATTAAGAAATTCGGACGTCTCCAAGCCGTGTTAAATTGGCTGTAGCCTTTTAGTTCGGGATCTGCCCATTGGGCTCATTTTCCCATTTTGTTCGGGCTTGCCCGGGATTATAGTCCCTGAGTGGGGTGGTCGAGCCTTTAGAAATCGCGGATCTGCCTATTAGGTCATTTGTCCCTGAGTTCTGATAATTCAGGTTGTTTGAGCTGAACGGTAGTCCCCGAGTGAGGGAGCGATCGTTCGCGTTTTGCTTAAGTATTGCCCTTAGGATCGTTATAGTATGAAGCTCTTCAAGAGATGTAAACAGAAGAGAATTTAAAATCAGATGTTTGCAAGGGAAGTACTTATCCTTATACTTGATCAAAATAGTCATACATGCATACATGTTTAAGTCAAGGCTCGATAAATCTATGCGGGCATAGTTCGTTCTGACCGTTTGGCCCTTACAACAAATCCTATCTATCGAGACCCTCTCTTTGTGAAGTAGTTCCTTGCTAGAGTTGATATTCGAAGATATGTGTATCTGAGAGTAGTTCCCCCCCTCCCACCTTACTATTCGAGGTTGATTGCAGAGGAACCTCGGATATTGTTGAACTGATCTTTGATGCCGATTCATAATCGGGCTTCATTCTAAGTTAGCGCGATCCATTGTTGCCTCTTTAAAAACCTCGCCGATAAACCCATTTGGGACAAAACCGATCTAAGGAAAAAAGAGTGCAACACGTGCTTTCAGACCTAAAGATGTCGTTTCATCTTTCGAAAAATCCACTGTCGGTTCTTGTTGACCACCTGCAAGTGTTAGTCTAAAAAATGAAAATAGAGAAGTTCCGTACCTTAGCAATAGTATCATTTTAGGTGTGATATGTTCCAATTGTTCGGCACTAGTTCCCCATTTATCATTTCGAGCTTGCAGGACCCTTTTTTGATGACCTCGAGAATCTGGTCCAGTCCTTCCTAGTTTGGACCCAATTTTCCCTCGTTTAGATTTCGGGTGTTGAGGGTGACTTTCTCTAGCTGTCTGCAATATTTTGCTCTATGGCCATGGGTGCCATGATACTTGCACATTTGATTAGGGTTTCTCTGGTCTGGATCGGTCTGCAGAGGTCGAGGCCATCTAGTATCTTTGATGTGTCCGATGGCCGATACGATAGCTGATGCATCAGTATTGAAGTTATATTCTGATAGTTGTGGTGCTTATTTGGGATCGACGTTCCTGTCGAAACCATTCTTGATCATGAGCCCTCGAGAGCTCTGACCCCGATCATTTCTTCTTTTGCCTCGATCGGGGTTGCGCCCAGGTCCATTGTTTCTCCGATCTCCATTATATGGCTGGTAACAATCCCTATTTGACCGTGGTTCCCGGTCAATGTCCCTTTTGACTCTATCGATGGGCCTGATAGGATAAACGGACCCGGAGGGAGCCCCAACTAGTCGTCTTCGACCCTAATCTTCGATTGATATCGATTATGCACATCGGCCCAAGTGACAGCTAGGTATTCGATCAAGTTCTGCTTTAATTGTTGTGAAGCCACCGAGCTTCGTACATTTAATCTCTAAGTGAAGGCATGAACGGACCAATCATCGGTAGATCCATAGTATCTCGTTATCTTTCTATTTCACCTTGAAGAGGTCCGACTTCCTAGTCTCGACCTTTATAGCTCTAGCGTGTGCCTTGACGAAGAAATCTGCAAGCATGGCAAAACAATCAATAGAGTTGGGTGAAAAATTATGGTACCATAGCATGGCAACTTTGATAGGGTCTCCCCGAAGTTTTTCAACAATACTGATTCGATCTCATCGTCTTCCAAATCATTCCCCTTAATCACGCATGTGTAAGAAGTGACATGCTCGTTGGGGTCGGTCGTTCCATTGTACTTGGGAATTTATGGCATGCAGAACTTTTTGGGAATTGGTTTTGGAGCTGCGCTCGGGGGGAAGGTCTTTTGTACACACTTTTTCGAATCCAAGCCCTTCAAAATCGGTGGCGTCCCTGGAATTTGATCAACTCTGGAGTTATTTGTTTCCACCTTCTTGTCATTTGCTTCCATCTTCTTCTCCCCCCATGCAAATCGCTTGGTCAGATCTTTGAGCATCTTTATGATAGCGGGGTCGGTCGCTGATTCATTTCCGTTTGAACTTTTTGACACCGATTCGGCCCTATGAACAATTTCCTGTGATGGCTCGGGCTCGACCCTGCTCGGTGCATGGTTCTGATTTTGGAGTTGTGTTATTGCAGCTAGTTGAGCCTGCGACATTTTGAATATCACTCAAAGGCTGATCCCGCCTTCTTCGCCGCCTTGTGAGTTCTGACCGATTTATCGAACATCTCTGCGGACGCTGTTCTCGGGGTTGACGACCAGATTTGCATTAATGACAACATGGGAATTGACATCGATTGATTCTACGATCGGGACCTTATCGAGGTCAATTGGAGGTACCTCGTTCCCATGCGACCGTGTTGTCGTTCTAGCCATGGAAACCAAGGCCATTGTCAATGAGTGTGGGTGCTGCTTGAGAGTTCGACATGCTGATCCTGAAATCAAAGATACTCACAAGAACAAGTATAAAGTAGTGTGTGTTACGAAAGTTAGTACCAGGCAACCACTATTATCCTTATCCCCATGGTGGGCGCTAAACTGTTTACCCTAAAAATATATAATAATTGAATTTATATGGGGTTTTAAGGATACATGATTTCTCTTGGCACAAATTGAGAAAATATATAATTTGATATTACAAATTGACAGTAAAGAAAAATAAAGCAAACCAAATGAGACGTGCAGCTTTGGCCCTCGAGACAGGTTACCCTTGAACCAAAGGAATGAGCGAGTGAGATAAAATAACAAAGTATTGAGAGCTTAAAGAATAGTATATTGCTTTGAATTGCGTGAATCTGATGCCTTTACAAATGATTAGGCTCCCTTTATATAGTAGATGAGTCCTACTTATAGTATAATTCTAAATACACTAAGAAATCCCATGATTGGATAATTAACCGGCCTCATCTTGATACGTGCCGAGATTCGCGCGTGATCCTTGCCTGATCACAAATATTTCGGCTTGCCGTTACTTGAATAGGTAAACCTCCTTCAATCCCGCTCGATCTAGGTTCCACTTGGTCTCAATCTTGGCTGATCTCGTCCCTGACCGGTCTCTGAATTGAGGGTTCAGCAATCTAACTTCGTACTGAGGCTCGATATAAAACAAGGTCGAACCGTGGCCTATCATGATCCAACGCCAATTAATCATAAGAAGTACAGACCCATTCTGACCGTATACAAATATGAAATTACATCATGAAAATATATAACTTAAATTTTCCCACCAAGTTTGAAAAGTCAAAAGTGTTAAGGAACATGATCTAACGTGTGTTTAGACTTTCAGAAAAGGTGACAATGATCCTACAATTGTATGCTGAGAACACTGTTGGAAAGTCGAATATTGACGTACATTCATCATTGAATAATATCTTCAGACATCCAAATAGTGAGATGTGGTGAAAAAATGTGGGATGGACTGAGCACTAGTGACAACAAATCATAATAACTCATACTCTTTAATCTTCTTTTTGCTCAGTTTTTGTAATTTTCAGAGTAATTTATTAAGTTGATTCAATTAGTTGCATCAAACAGTTGAAGAATATATATGTGTATCACTTATAAGTCAATAAACTATTTTGCATGATTATTTCATGTAACGCGGACATACAACATGATGTAACGACCCGACCGGCTGTTTTGAGAATTTACACTTTGCTCGGTTGTTTGAGGGCATGAATAGCTCCGTGTGATGTATTATGACTTATGTGAATCGTCGATTTTGGTTTTCAGGTTATTGGGAATTGATTTGGAGGAATGACTCACAGCTAGAAGCTTTAGATTTGAAAGGTTTGACCAAGTTTTGACTATTAAGTAAATGACCTCGGATTGGATTTATTATGATTTCGTTAGATCCGTTAGGTGATTTTGGACTTAGGAGCGTGTCCGGATTTCGATTTGGAGGTCCGTAGTAGAATTTGGCTTGAGATGGCAAAAGTTAGGATTTTGAAAAGTTTGACCGGGAGTGGACTTTTTGATATCGAGTCAGATTGTGATTCTGGGAGTTGGAGCAGATCTGTAATATCAAATGTGACTTGTGTGCAAAATTTGAGTTCATTCGGACGTGATTTGATAGGTTCGGCATCGGTTGTAGAAGTTTAAGGTTTCAAGTTCATTAAGCTTGAATTGGTGTGCGATACATGTTTTTGTTATTATTTGATATGATTTGAGGGCTCAATTGAGTTTGTATGGTATTTTAGGACTTGATGGTACCTTTGGTTGAGGTCCCGAAAGCCTTGGGTGTGTTTCGGGGTGAGTTTTGAGCGAGTCCGGCATTCTGGTATTGTTCTGGTGCTTTGAAAGTGCGGACCACAACATAAATATGCGGACTAAAGAGGAGGGTTGTGGACCACATAATTTTGTTGTGGCCGCACTCCAGGGAGATTCTACAGATTTGTCGGTCCGACTTCGAAAGCTTATATCTTTTGATTTACAAGGAATTTTAAGATGATTCAAAAGTGGAAATAGTAGCCCATCGTGTCTAGTTTCCAGATAGGTAAAGAAGTCATAATTTGGACATTTGTAGAGAAAGTTATGGCCAAAATACTAAGGCCTGGAAGTCCAGTCACCAAAAGGTGCGGCTGCACCATTTTTATGCGACCCCACGAGTTGGGATGTGCGGCCGCACTTGGAACTGTGCGGACCACAGTGGGAGTTCAGAGGATGAACTATATAAACGAGATTTAGGGTATTATTTCATATTTTGGACCTTGGGAGCTCGGTTTGTGACGATTTTTCGTTGGTTTTTCAAAAAATTCATCGGGGTGAGTGATTCTAACTCAGATTTGGTTAATATACATGAATATATCATTGATTTCATCATCCAATTCTTATTCTTAGATGGAAATTTGGGAAAAATTATAGAAATTTCATAAAAATAATTTTTTGGGATTTGAACACCGATTCAGAGTCGGATTTGAGTGAGACTAGTATGGGTGGACTCGTAATTGAATGGGTTGTCGGATTTTGTGAGTTTTATCGGGTTCTGAGGTGCGGGACCCATGTGTGATTTTTGGCCGGATTTGGGATTTGACTTAGGATTCAATCCTTATCATTTGTAATTATTTCCTTGAGCTTTATCTGATGTATTTGAGTTGCTTTTGGCTAGTTTTGAGCCGTTCGGAGGTCGCTACACGCGTGATGGCATTCTTGGAGTATCGCTTGGCTTGCTCGGTATTGGAATTTAGCTTGTTCGAGGTAAGTAACTCTTCTAAACTTAGTATCGAGGGTATAAAACCCCGCATTACGTGTTATGTGATTGGTATTAAGGTGACACACATGATAGGTGATGGGCGTGTGGTCGTGCACCCTGTGAATTTGGACTATGTTGTTCCCATGGCACTGTATAATGGCCCTATTTTATTGATATTTGTGTTTTCACCATGTGATAAAGTAACTGAGCTGTCAATCATGCTAAATATCATGTTTATGCTTTATATGATATTGTTTGGACCCATAGTGTTCGTTTCTCGCTGTCATCTCACTAACTTTATTGATATTTCGTACTTAGTCATATTCATGCATTCATATCATATCTTAGTCTTAGTTGTCGTTTATTGATATATCATATCATTATTGTCGGACTAGTTTCATGACATTGTGGGCCTTTGAGTGAGACTGGAGAGATTGATGACCGAGTGAGGCTGTGAGGCTGGGAGCCTGATCATGAGTGACAGTTATGGGATCAGGATGCACGCCGCAACATGTTATATTAATTTGTGCCTGGATTTGGCTTATGATGGCACTTGAGCTGTAGGAGCCCCGCCGGAGTCTGTACACACCCCCAGTCAGCGCGAATGATATTACAGAGGGATGGATTTTCCTGGACATGGATTTGTCTGAAGTACTTGATATTTGGAGATGGATTTCTCCACAGGGTTGGATTGCCCTTTTTCCTCGGTACTGGGTGACTTATAGTCAGTGTTGTATATGTTCGCGATGGATTTTCCTAGGTCGTATGGGCCATATACAGTATCGAGTGATTGAGCGTGATGAGTGAAAAGTATGAAACAGTGAGATTGAGTACTCTTATAGTGTGAGTACATGATTCATCTCTGAGATACATGACATTTTCATGCACACATGACATACAGGCACATAAATGCATTTTTCCTCATACTATATGGTATCACGTCATTCATGACTTATTATACATTGATATGTGGGCATAGAGAGTGATTTTATACTTGTTATATGGAAAGAAAATGAAACATTTTATGTATTGTGGAAAGGCTATTTGGAAAAGAATTACAGTTTTCAAACTCACTCGTATCTTTGACATTTCGGTAAAAGATTTGGATTTTCTCACTAAGATACTGGAAAGCATGACCATTTTCTGAAATTGTAAATGAGCTAAGTACTTTTACTTCAGATATATCTTTTATTACTTGTATTATGCTGTTACGAACTGTTGTAGAATATCAGTATTGGACTCGACCTTGTGATAACTCGTCACTGCTTTCAACCTAAGGTTGGTTATGTTTGTTACTTACTCAGTACATAGGTCGGTTGTACTGATACTACACTTTTGCACATTGTGTGCAGATGTTAGTTGTTGTTGTTGTTGCTGTGCTCGATGGTTGCTGGATTGAAGATTTACCCGCGTCCATGTTACAGCTGCCTCTTTTGTTCGGGGTAGCCTTAGATTATAAAGTTTTGTTTATGTACTTTTCAAATAGACTATTATTTATTTCATTTTTGCTTTGTAAACTCTATTCTTAGAAGCTCATGTTTGTACTACTAGTCCTTGGGGAATGTATAAGATTTAGAATGATTTTTTTGTTTAAGTGTCTTATTAATGTTAGTGGAATTAGATAGATAATTGTTGGCTTACCTAGTGAATTGGGTTAGGTGCCATCACGACTAGTGAATTTCGGGTTGTGACACATAAGGTATGAGTTTAGTGAAATTCGGTAGTTTTGGCTCATACCTTATATATGTGTTACTATTAAGTACACTACATATATATAAATTTTAAATGTTAAAGGTAGTAAATCAAACGGTCAACAAGCTCAGTGGCATCTCGAATACATAAAGTTTAAATTTCGGATCCACATCTTATTTTCTTGATGTTCCAAGAGAATCTAATTCATGAGAAGTTTATAATCACATGATTAATATTCTTTTTTACCCTAAAAATAGATAACAATTGAATTTATGCGTGATTTTAAGGATACGTGATATAACTTGGCGCAGACTGAGAAGATAAATAAATTAATATTGGAATTGACTGTAAAAGAAATAAATGCAAACCAAACGGATCGTATAGCCTTGGCCCTCGAGTTTGGTCACCCTCAAACCAAGTGAAGATTCCACTGATATATGAATAGAGTAACACGATATTGAAAGATAAAAAAAAGCAGTGTAATACTTTGTATTGCGTCAATGTAATATGTGTTTACAAATGATCAGACCCCCTTTATATAGTAAGGGAGTCCTAATCTTGATACAATTCTAAATACAACAAGAAATCTCATGATTGGCTAATTAATCGGCCTTTTCTTGATACGTGCCGGGATTTCCTCCGCGATCCTCGCTCGATTACGAATACTTCGGCTTTCTGTTATCTGAATCGGTAAACTTTCCTCAAGTCTCGCTCGATCTCTATTTTTCTTGGTCTCGATCTTTATTTTTCTCGGTCTCGATCTTGGCCGATATCGATCTTGATCGGTCTCTGGGTCATGTGCTCAGCAATCTAACTTCGCACCATGGCTCGATATAACACGATGATGAACCTTGGCCTATCATGTTCCAGTCTCGATTAGTCATACGAAGGGGTATACAATGCTAATCAACTAAGCATTATTCCAGGACCAAAATGTGATTCTTTTGGACTCAAAGAACTAAAATGTGTGAAAAATATAGTGACCTTTCCCGTTAAGGTATAGTGCCCTTTAACACGACGTTATATTTGAATCCACATGGCGCATGAAAAGTAGATAAATAGATATTAATGTACTAAAAGAGGAGTAGTGTGTTGAGTGGTGCAATGGTTAGAGACAAGGTATGAAGTTGGTTTTGGCCTTGAGGTCCAGGGTTCGATTCTTTCCACTAGCATTATTTTATTTTCCTATTTATTTTCTTTTCATTATTTAGTTTAAGTATTTAGATATAAATACTTTAATATTTGTAATTACTTTTCAATGTAATTAAAATAATTTAATATTTATTAGAAAATTATGATTTTTGAATTCATTTAAAGTAAAAAAAAGAGAAGCCTTTTATTATTTCGTTAAAAAATCTACCGATACTTTTAATATGTGTTATTTTGTATTATACATAAAAAAAAATTATTTTTTTCTCCTTTTATTTTCAAATTAGAATTATGAGTTTTATTTTATAGTTAAAATTTTTATAAGAGAAATTTAATTAATATATACAGTTTAATCTATTACTTGGAATTCTTTTATTTTTAAGTTTTTCCTTTTTAAATTTAGTTACTAAAATTTTAGTTGTTAATCAAAATTCTAATTATATTTTTATATTTTTCCTAAAATGTATTTTTTATTTCTCCTTTTATTCCCTGGCTATTGTAATTGTATTATCCGTTTAAAATTTTTAAATAAGAATATGGTTGTTCTTATAATCCATTAGTATTATTATTAGCTAAGTAATGTAATATAGTTCTTATATTCTTATTAGGAAAACTTATTAAATGGTTGCTCATAAACTTATATCTTTCTTATAAGAATTATCCTAAACTAAAATAAATATAACCATTTAATTTATGAAAAACCATTTAATTAATTTTTCTATACTAAATTTTCATAAACTAAACTATATTATAACCATTTAGTTTATTAATAATCATTCAATTAATTGTCCTGATAAGAATATGAAAATCATAATCCATTACTTTGATAATAATAATTCTTGGATTATAATTGTAAAGATTAAATAGTTATAGTAATTTATATTTAATAATAAAAAATTTATAAGATTTATAATTAGAATTTCGATTAATAAAATTCCTATAGTGTAAATATAACTAAAATTTTAATAACTGAATTTAAAAAGAAAGATATCAAAAAATAAAAAAATTCAAGCAATAGATTAAACAATATATATTATTCTCTTATGAAGATTTTAACTATAAAATAAAACTCATAATTCTAATTTGAAAATAAAAGAAGAAAAACATAATTTTGTTTTACATATAATACAAAATAACAACTATTAAAAATATCGGTAGATTTTTTAACGAAATAATAAAAGGCTTCTCTTTTTCTTTGTTTTACTTTAAATAAATTCAAAAATCATAATTTTCTAATAAATATTAAATTAGTTTAATTACATTGAAAAGTAATTATAAATATTAAAGTATTTATATCTAAATAATTAAACCAAATAATGAAAAGAAACGAAAAATAACAAATAAACAAGAAATAGGAAAACAAAATAGTGCTGGTGGAAAGAATCGAACCCTAGACCTCAAGTTCTAATAAATATTAAATTATTTTAATTACATTGAAAAGTAATTATAAATATTATAAATACTTAAATCAAAAAATGAAAAGAAATAAAAAAATAAAAAAAAAAAAGAAATAGGAAAACAAAATAGTGCTGGTTGAAAGAATCAAACCCTAGACCTCAAGGCCAAAGCCAACTTCATCCGTAGTCTTTAACTATTGCACCACCCAACACTTACTCCTTTTTCAGTACATTAAATTCTATTTGTCTGCTTTTCTTGGGTCATATGGATTCAAATATGTTGTCTTTTTAAATGGGGCTAACTTAGCGCCCTTTAAAAGATCGTTATATATAAAAATGTCACTATTTTTTTTCCCATACATTTTGATTCTTTGAGTAAAAAAGGACTACATTTTAGTTCCTAAGTCCATAAAAGATCTAGACAAATTCAGGCATGTAAGTTCTGTACTGACTAAACTGACATAACAGTCTCTGCTGCATCATAGACATAATACAGAGTAGTAAGACACTAAAGTGAAAGGAGCTGAGCCATGTTGGAATAAGAGACTTTCATGGGGCCTTGTGAAATTCAACAGATTAGTGAAGTATTCAAAGGGAGGAAAGCCAAAATCTTACTTTCTCTTTTAACAAAGCAAACAAAATTAAAATACCCTCCCTTCCTGCGGTAAAGGACATCAAGAATATCTTTATTTGTCTCTCTTTATTAAAGAAAAAGCACCCCTTTTTTGAATTCAAAACCCCCCTCAAACCAAACCAAGAATATATCTTATCTAATGGAGTACAATAACCCCACATGTATGATTCTTGATAATTGCTCATTGTTCCAATATTGCTTCTCCTAGTCTTTACTTGTTTCACTCAAAACACCTTAGATATACTAGCCTAGAACCTTGTATCAAGAATCATGCTTTATAAAATGAAATATTCCCACATGTATTGTCTTAGCTAATGCTTGTTCTCCCATTACTTCTCAAAGACATTCCTCTGGTTTCACTCAAAGAACACAACCTTAGATTTTAGTCTAACAACAAGTTCGTCCTATTAGTCAAACTACCAAACTCAATCACTTGCTATTGTTACTCTTCAGTTTCTGTTGGCGTTTGTTCTGCTTACCCTAACTTGTGTCAGTCAAAATTCCAAGAAAATGTCTCAGTTGGAACCACAACAACCAGTTCAAGTTTATCCTAATAATCCAAACAATTTCCCAAATCAGGCAAACAATATCCCAACTCAATCTTCTTCTTCTCATTCAAATGGTTCATTTGTCAGTGTTTTCGTTGTCCTGGCTATAGTTTTGGTCGTATCTCTCATTGCTTGTGTCGTTGGACGCCTCTGCAGCAAGAAAAGCCATGGTCCTAAGGTGAAGAAAAGCAATGGTCACCAACAAAAACAAAAGGAGGGAAAGCAGAAGCAAAATGAGTTTCATCAAAGAGGTCAAGGGGACATAGAATTTGGATTTGATAAGAGAATTGCAAGTTCTAAAGTTGCTGCAGCACATGCAGGTCATTATAAGGGGTCTAAGCCTTTTAAGAATATTGGAGGTAAAGGAGGAGTTAGATTTGCTGATGATCATATTGATTTCAAGCCTGGTCCATGAATATTAGGAGAAAAATTGTTCATAGAGGAACTCCCTCTTTGCATCAATTACTTAGTAGCTTATAATATTTTCTATTACATGGAAGGGTATGGCAAGGGGACCAGTGAGAATCGAACCACATGTGTTTTGTTGGTGTTTTTTCTTTTTTTCTTTTTGATTAACGGTAGCTTTTGGTTTGGGTTTCTGTTTTATATTTATGCCCATGCAACAAGTTTATTGTGCTTGGGATTGTCAAAAGTGTAGTATTTCAATATTTCATCAATTGGAAAATATGGTTATTGGGGGTTCAAGAAAAGCCAGATTTGTTGCTTTTCCTTCATTTCGTCTGTGATTGCCGGCCTACGTTCGCACTCTAAGTAATTCCAACCCACTCTGATACTAACTTTTTTTTTTGTTTATCAGATCACTTCAAAATGAAGTCATTTATTTTTTGTTTCTAAAAAGGTAGCTAGGGAGAAATTTTAAGAAAATAACAAAATTTTTAGTAATTAACAAATTTTATTTCAGAAAATTTAGCAATTTTAACCAAAAAGTATTTAACCTACTTAAAATCATACTATAACTCTAAGATATCTAACATAAGTTGTTACAAACAAGTCACGAAAAAAAGAGTTACAGACTAAAACTAATTTATACAAATTATTAAAGAAAAAGATATTTACACTAAACTAAAATTTTGAGTATAACACAAATTAATAATTTCAATATAAACTAAACTAAACTAAATTAAAAGATTATAAGTAATTTCGATAAAGCACTCGAACAAAAATTCACTTTGTAGAAAGATTTTTAGAGTAAAATGGAGTTTAATAAGAATAGCTTTTATTGGGTTTAAATAAAGAAAAGAAATAATAAAGAGAAGTAAGAAAACAAAGAGCCAAAGACAAAATAGGAAACATCATGTCCTAATAATTCAGCAAAAACTGCCATAATTAGTTCGCTGCTTTTGCATAGGTTTGCAACCCTGGTCTTATTAACTTTGAACCTACTTGCGCTGCTCTACAACTTATGTTAGTGTCAAGCGGGTTCAGATATTATAATATTTACTAGTCTCATTCCGCTCCTGTTTTTTGATAGTAGATATCTCCAAAAATGATCCACACTTACCTGCATTTGCAATGAAATTAAAATCAATGAAAATAGAGAAATATAGTTTCGGGTAATTACACGTAGCAGTGTAAGGGGTCCAATATTATTTATCATCAATTGCTTGTGTAACATGTTACTCGCAAAGTTACAATGAGAATTTTTGAATTGAGTTCATTTATAATTATTAACTTTATTTTCTATAACAGTAAAATCACAAATTATTTTATTTCATATTAAACTAATTGAACTTTTTCTCGCAAGAGTAAAGTCACACAAGACACAACAAACATAAACATTAATGGAAATGCTCGGGAATCTTTACCAATATCTAATATGATCAATCTCATAGACAAAAAAAAAAGGATTTCAAAGAAATATACTTTCTATAAATTTTATGTAACACTATTTTTGTTTTTCAAAAAAATATTACTTATATCTTTTCTTTTTTTTGGCTAACATTGTGAATATTATCATTGATCAACCTCCTAAAAGGTTATATGAATGCTCCATCTCAACCCTAGGCTATACATCAGTGATATTCCTGGAGAATTCTCTACAGCTATTTGCCTTCCTTGACTTATGGATATTACTTAATCTAACTAAGGTTTCCTGCTTAATCTGTTCTGCAATATCTGTACTATTTACATTAGCTACTTTAAAGATCTTCCAATTTATTGCCTTCCACGTATGATAGAAGACAACTCCCATTGTTGCTGCAACCACTTCTTTCTTTAACTGTTTTCATTTCTTCTTTTTGATGTTATTCATTGTGCTCGCTATGACTCTTTACTGTAATTGTACACCAAGCCATCTCAGCATCTTAGCACGACTATGCAATTTCACCGCCCTTTCCTTTGTCAATAGTCTCCTTTGAGCTCCCAACCACACAAAAAACCTTTGTTTTTGTTGTGCTACACTACTCCATATCAAATCTGCTATATGCAGTATTTGCATTTTCCCTAGCAGTGTAATATAACTCCTAGTTATTGAGTAACCACCATCCCTTCCCAAGTTGTACACTAAGACCAGTTTCCTCCTTCCTCCAACACTCCCCCAAAGACAGTCCCTACATATGCTGTCAACCTTCTTTACCATAGCCTGAGGTAGGATGAATACAGAGCTCCAGAAGTTGTGGATGAAGAACATCACAAAATTTACCACCTGCAATCTGCATGCATATGACAGTTGCTTAGAGTATCCAGTTTTTATCCTGCTGGTTATTCTGTCTACCAGTTGACAACAATCCAATTTAATCCATTTCTTAGATGAAAGGGAAAGTCCAAGACATTTTATTAGGAAGGAACCTTGATTAAAACTTATTTTTGCTAATAACTGCTCCTTTGTCAAGTCATCCACCACACCAATGAAAATATTGGATTTATCTTGGTTAGCAATTAATCCTGATGCATTATTAAAGTGATTCAAAGCTTCTACCACCCTATTAACTGATGCCAGATTGCCTTTGTAGAAGATCATCTGTAAAGACTAAGTGAGTTAACTTTAGTTGCTTGCACATGAGGTGAAACTGAAAATCTGGGAATTCACTCATAGTTGAAAGAACTTTAGACAAATATTTAATTACTAACATAATAGAAGAGGAGACATACTATCTCCCTTCCTTAATCCCATTCTCCCTTCAAAATATTATCACACCTACTTTTTCCGAGGAATAGAGAGTTTTTTCAATTAAAGTGAAATTATTCGAAATGAGATTATTTATTTAATTAGAGTCGCCACTTGGAATAATTGTTATGGTGTCCCAAGCCACCGATTTATTTTAATATCCAAATCGAGAAAATTGACTCTATTTATGGTCCGTGAACAAAGAAGACCGGGTAAGGAATTCTTTTAACCTAGGAGAAGGTGTGAGGCACTCCCGAGTTCCGTGATTTTAGCACGGTCACTTTTAATCATACCTGGCTTAGTTGATTGATTATTACGTGTTTTCGAACCTATGTGTATTTTATCTTTTACCGCTTTTAATTATGGCGTTATGGATTTATCTTTGAAATGGTGTACGGTGTGTAAATCCGCTTTATTTAGCGTGCTAAAAATTATGTCACGCGTATGTGTACACAATTAATAACACTTTATTATTAATTAAGATTGTTTGGCCAAATTCGCGCGAACACGTACCTTGATTTATTTTTGGAATCACAAGTATGTCACGCGAATGTGTACACAATCACGATAATAGATTAGAACGCGCCTAAAACATACTACGAGTGTTTGTAAATTGATTAGTTTCCTAAGTTTGAGATAATTTGCGACAAATCTAAGAGTTATGAAAATTATTGTGGGAAGAAATGGTATGATTCGGTTATTTGGAGATATGCATCACAAAAAATGGAGAAGAAGGTTTTGGATTCATGGATTTTGGCCCAAATCCTTCTAAGTTCAAAATAATCCCAGTGGCCAAGTCATTTTCACTAAATCCACACCTTATTTCAACCTCTGTTAGCAGACACGAGTCCATTTCTCTATAACAAATTTCAGATTGGTTTATCTCAATTTTAACAAAGGAAATAGCCATTCCTACTTGTACACATGACTCCAAATTCATAAAAAATTAAAAATATACATCTAACCCATGAAAATTCTTAAATAGATACATGACATAGACATACTAGTAATCAAGTTTTAACAAGAATATCTTCAAAATTTCATTAGGCAAATAAAGTAGCAAATATCATGGGACTAAGAAGCATGTTAAATGAGAAAAAAGGGACCTTATATTATCAGAAAGCTCCAAGCCAACATACAGAAAATCATGTCGATTATCGTAAAGCAGAAAAGAGGAAAACTCGACTCGAAGCCAAATAAGAATCTCGCCGGGAACCTTCAATGATCTCAGATCGAGGACCTCGCCAATGATGAAACCTCGCCTGGAAATCAATGGAAGACTCAACTGACCGGAAAATTTGACGATGACAACCTCGAACGATCGAGCTCGAACAAGGAAGTCTAGAACTTAAACTCAAATGTATCATTTTGTGGCTATTTTTGGAGCTATTTAGTGGCTGGTTTTGGGGTTGTTTTACTAGAGATTTAGTTGTGTTTGAGGCTATTTTTCAAATGGAGTTTGGGGCTGGATAATGATGGTAAGCTCTATGGAGTTTTCATGGTGGGAATTGGTGGTTTATACCATTAAATCTGATCTTATGAAAAGGAAGGGGAATTGCGACGCTTTTTTCTTTTTCCAACCACTCCCCATTTTTGCCTCTAGGTTTCTTAATGTGCCCTTTCTCTATTTCTCCTCTTTTTATGTTTTTTCCAAATCTATTCCCGCTTTTGTCTTCTTTACCCGATCCCCTGTTTCTGTTCGTTTTTCCCTATTCCCAGATCTACTATTTCCCTTCCCCCTTTCGTGCGTGTCTCTTCCTAATTGTATAAGTGAGTGGAAGATATATAGGTGTAGTGTGACGATCCGGCCGATCGTCTCGAGAGTTATAGCCCCGATCCCCTATTAAATGCTTTTCCCGTATCTATTTTCTACTATTGTGACTTGCCGGGAGGGTTCATTTTTGTCTTCGGAGTGAATTGAGACACTTAGTCTCTTAATTGGAAGCTAAAGTTGAAAAAATTAACCGGACGTCGACTTGTGTGTAACAACCTTAGATTTGAGTTTTGATGATTCCTTTAGCTCCGTTAGGTGATTTTGGACTTGAGAGAGCGTCCAGAATGTGATTTAGAGGTACGTAGTAGAATCAGGCTTGAATTGGCGAAAGTCGGAATTTTGGCGATTTTGGCCGGCAGTGAAAATTTTGATATCGGGTTCAGATCGAATTTCCAAAAGTTGGAGAATTTCTGAGTTTGCTAGTTCTGGTGTTTCGGCACCTGCGGTGGGAAGTCCACAGGTGCGATCCTGTAGAAGCGAGGTGAGGTCACAGGTGTGTTTATGGGTATGAAGGTCAGGGGTCGCAGTTGCGAAGCGTGAACTGCAGAAGCGGAGACGCATCTGCGGAAGGATTAACGCAGATGCGTATTCTGGGGAGGAGGTCACATTCCGTAGAAGCGGATGAGTCAACGCAGAAGCGCATCCGTAGATGCGAATCTTCGTGCGCGGGTGCGAAGTCTAGAGTTTTAATGAAAATCCACAGGTGTGGAGTCCTAGCCGCAGAAGCGGTACCGTAGGTGCGGTTCTGGGCTCGCAGAAGTGAGTTCGCTGGCAGAAAAGAGAGAATTCGAGGGTTTGAAATTCATTCTTCATTTTTGGACTTGGGAGCTAGGAAATTGGTGATTCTTTGAGGATTTTTAGATGAAACTTAGGGGTAACGATTCCTAACTCCTTTATGGTCATGTTCCGCTAATCTATGGTTAATTTATAATTTAATTAGTGATTGGGGTGAAAAATTGGGGAAAATTTGAGAAAAGTTCTTAGGACGAATTTTGAGGTTTTGAACTGGATTGTGGTATCGAATTTGAACAAATTTGGTATGGTTAGACTCGTGAGTGAATGAGTGTTCATAATTTCTAACTTTTACTCGATTCCGAGACATGGGCCCGGTGAGGTGTTTTTGAGCGATTTTCCAATTTCTTGCTTTAACTTTGATTCCGTTTGCTAGATTAGTTTCTTGTAATTATATTTATGTTATGTAATTTGTTTTGGCTAGATTTGGGCCATTTGGAGTCAGATATTCGTGGAAAGAGCATTATTTCAGATTGATTTGAGCTTGGTTCGAGGTAAGTGACTTGCCTAACCTGCTGTGGTGGATCTCCCCTTAGGATTGGTACTGTTGTTGATATATGAGCGCCATGTACGTGAGATGACGAGTACGTACATGAGCTAATTGTTGTAAAAAACCGATTTTTACTAAATAATAACCTGTCTTTCCTCTTATTTGAACTTATTAGCATGTGTAGTATCCTGTTAGACTCAGAAAGCATGCCTACTTGCCTTAATTGTTTACCTGAACTACGTGCAACATGTTTAGTGATTTTTACCTGTTCTTGTCCTTAACTTGTACTTTGGTTAAATTGTAAGATTTCGTACCGTAACTATTGAATTCTATTGTTTGGCTGCATATTTACTTTGGGATTACGAAACGGTATTCTGAGAGATCCCCCTATACTGCATATTTACTTTGGGACTGCGGAACAGTATTCTGGGAGATCCCCCCTGTTTTGCATATTTACTTTGGGACTACAGAGCTGTATTCTGGGAGATCTCCCTGCACATTTACGTTTGGGACTACGAGATGGTATCTCGGGAGATCCCCTGTTGTTTTGCTGTGTACTGAGTTGTTGTTTTCTATGTTTTTTCCTTGTTAAATTCAACCTTATTTACCGCAATATTTCATTTTGCCTTGCCTTGTTGTGTATATATATATATTCCGGTAGGTACCTGACCTGACCTCGTCACTACTCAATCGAGGTTAGGCTTGTCACTTACTGGGTACCATTGTGGTGTACTCACGCCCTCTCCTGCATATGTTTTTTGTGTGCAAATCCAGGTACGTCTTACAAGCCATATCGCTAGGTGCAGTCGCTGCTGCTTACTGGAAACTTCAAGGTACATCTTCCCGCACCCGCAGGTCCTCGGAGTCCCTCTCTATCCCCTTATGTTCATTTTTCCTTCTTTCTGTAGAAATGATGTATAGAACAATTAAGACTCCTTTTAGTAGCTTGTGACTTGCGATGTTCCGGGAATTGTTTTGTACATTTCAGAAGTGGCAATTGTATATGCCGAGTGGCATTCAGTTGCTTATTAGATAATTGTTACTGTTAGTAGTTAATATTCATGTTTTGTTTCATTTTCGCAAAGTGTTAGGCTTACCTAGTCGTAGAGACTAGGTGCCGTCACGACAACTCATGGAAGGGGGGAATTGGGTCGTGACAAGTTGGTATTAGAGTTCTAGGTTCATAGGTATCGTGATTCACAAGCTGGTTTATTAGAGTCTCATGGATTGATATGGAGACGTCTGTACTTATCTTCGGGAGGCTATGGAACTGTTAAGAACAATCATACTTCTTTGATTTCCTTGTCGTGCGAGTTATTGACATCAATTTCTAAAATTCTCTATTCTATCCTTTCTAGGTGAAGACCCGTACCAGGTGATCTGGCGATCAAGAACCTGAGCCCCCTATTAGAGCCGCCAGAGGCCTGACGACTTTTGCACCCACACTACTATATAAGTATGAAGGCAAAGGTCGTGTAGCTTTTACCCGAATGGTCGGGATTGAATCCACAGGGAGCCTATAGATGGGAGTGAGTGTATTAGTGATCTAGAAGGGTCGAGTGTTTCTAATTGCACTTCTAAACATTGGTTGGTGTTAAACTATACTAAATGTATTCTATTGTTTGTAAGCTAATTAATGATTAACTTTGTTTTGTTTTTGTTGTTGTTTTCTAATGTTGATAAAGACACCAGGTTCGTGACTGTGGCCTAGGTGGATAACACAAATGATTCAATTCTAAGGTCGGGGAATTTGCTAGGGATATAACTATAACCAAAGCACGAAGGTGCTCACTCTATTCCTCTCGGTAGTTTGAGTGATTATACCGTAATTGCCTCTCTCGAGTCCAATTGGGTGCCCAATAATCAAGCAATATAGGCTTAGGTAAGGTGTTACT
>ML349675.1:0-52699 GCA_005239505.1 Nicotiana paniculata | reverse complement strand
GCCTGTTGCGGTTAAGTCCGAGTTTTAAAGGTTTTTAAGTGTTTCCAAGTTGGAATAGAAGTCGTTTACATGTTTAGGGTTCATCCTAAACATATAAATAGACCCAAAAACATCACATTAAAGGGGGAATTCGTTTGGGGACTTTTGAGGGAGGAACACACCACGTTGAAAGAGGATTCTACTTAGTTTTTCTTCTCTTCTCTTCTTTTAGTTTTATAGTTTATTAGTTCTAGAGTTTTGGGTGTTACATGAACGTTGTAGTTGAAGCTTGAATTATTCTTATTGTTTTATCTTAATTGGTTTGTTTATTCAATCTTGCGCTTAATTATTTAATTGCTTGATCACCAATTGAATACTATCTACGAATCTAGGGTTAAACTCGGGAGAGGGAATTCTAGATTGCATATAAGATTGGGTAGAGCAAGATCTTAAACCTTCAGGGAAGCGGATTCACAATTAGGATAGGACTATACCTAATCGCCTTGCTTGGTTATTATACGAGAAATACTAATGCGTTCTTGTTAATCCTGATTCCATAGGAATATAGGCGTTAGGTTAGCTTGAATAGGCGAGTTGTACTTCGGGAGAAGGCTACGAGCAATATTAACCTCGTCAATCAATAAACCTGATTAGAAGATTTAGGTCGAAAACTCAACGTGATTGTTTAACAACCCATAACTCTAGAATATCAATTTACCTTGAATTCATCTTTAAGTTAGTTATCTCTTTAATCTTTTGATTTACTATTTTAGATTAATTCTAGTTAAATATTTGTTTGAGTTTAGTTTAGTTGATAGTTAATCACAAGTCCCTGTGGGTACGATATCTGGATTTAAAATCCTATATTACTTGTCGACCACGTACACTTGCGTGTGCATTGGGAAATCAACCAACAAGTATTCATCTGGTGTTCCATGTTTCGATGCTCCGGAAGTATGTTGGTGACCTGTCTCATGTTTTGAACTTCAGCACGGTTCAGCTCAAGGGTGATATGTCATATGAGGTAGAGCCAATGGCTATTTTGGGTCGACAGGTCAGGAAGCTGCGGTCTAAGGATATAGTTTCAGTGAAGGTTCAATGGAGAGGGCATCCGGTGGAGGATGCCACCTGGGAGACCGAGCGGGAGATGCGGGACAAATATCCTCACTTATTCGAGACTCCAGGTATGTTTCTAGACCCGTTCGAGGACGAACGATTGTTTAAGAGGGGGAGGATGTAACGACTTGGCCGGTCGTTCTATGAGATTTACCATGTTTCCCCTGTTTCTGCATTTGTCATATATTGCTAGCCTGTGTTTGTTGTGTTGGGTCAGTTGGTTTGGGTCCGGAGTGGTCATGGTGAGAATTGAGGCATTTAGTCTCTTAAAGTAACCTAATATTTGAATAAGTCAACTGAGAGTTGACTTATTGGTGAACGACCTCAGAATGAAGATTTTACGGCTCAGATAGCTTCATTAGGTGATTTGGGCTTAGGAGTGTGTTCGGAATGAAGTTGTGATGTCCGGTGTAGAACTAGGCTTGAATTGGCGAAAGTTAGTTTTTGGCGATTTCTGGTCGGCAGTGAAAAATAGGCTATCGGGGTCGGAATGGGATTCCGGAAGTTGGAATAGGTCCATAATGTCATTTTGGGTACGTGTGCAAAATTTCAACTCAATTAGAGGTGTTTTGGTTTGTTTCGGCATAGTTGGCGAAATTTGGAAGTTTCAAAGTTCATAGGCTTGAATTTGATGTAATTTTGGTGCTTTCGTGTTGTTTTTGGTGTTTCTAAGGCTCGAATAAGTTAGAATAATTCTATGGGGTGTGTTGGTATGTTTGGTTGAGGCCCCGAGAGGCTCAGGATTGATTTCGGATGGTTGGCGGAGTTTTGAACATGGAAAATTGCATCAAATGGCTGCTGGTGTAAGTTTTTGGTGTTGGCGGCACCTGTAAAAGGGTAGCCGTAGGTGCGGAAGGCCATGCGCAGGTTCGAAAGGAGGCTAGGTAGGGGAAATCCGCAGGTGCGAAGATATGGCCGCACCTGCGAAGCCGCAGGTGCGCAGAAGTGGCCGTAGGTGCGAAAATGGGTTCGTTAGTGGGATTCCGCAGGTGCGCACCTGGACCGGAGGTGCGGGTGTGCAGGTGCGATTAAGTGTCCGCAGGTGCGGGAATGTTGGGTAGAACAGTACAAAAGAGACCTCCGTGAAATTTTATTCATTCCACCATTGTTGCATGCTGTTGGAGCTCTTTTGAAGGAAAATTGAAGAGAAAATTCGTGGTTCTTCAGTGGAGGTAAGTTCCCGGGTTGTTAAAGTCGTTTCTAGGCTATTTTGTTTGGATTAAGCTTGTAAATTCAAGGATAAGAAGGAAAAGGTTGGTAAAAAAATAGGTGGAGGATTGGAAAATTCTTTTGGCAATTTGGGTAAGCAATTGTGGTCCGGTTGTGATGTTTTTGGTATGTGTAGAATCGTGGGAGGTTGAGGTTTCTACTGATGTAAAATTTATCGAATTCCGAGATGTGGGCTCGGGGCTCGGGTTTGGACAAATTTCGAGATTCTTGTATAATTTGATAGTTTTCAATTGGGTTGTGATCCTTTAGTGTATATTAATGATGTTAAACTGGTTTTGCCTAGATTCGGAGCAATCATGAGCCAATTTGAGGGGCAAGAGCATAGCGGACTAGTGTTGTGGCCCGGTAGAGGTAAGTAATGGTTATAAATCTTGTCCTGAGGGTATGAAACCCCAGAATACGTATTTCTCACTAATTTTAGAATGGCGCACATGTCGGATGACGAGTATGTGGCGCACACTAATTTTTGGATTGGACTAGGACAGCTCTGCGGCAACTAACGAATTGCATATTTTACTCAAAACCTTATGTTAAATTATGTTTTAAAGATTGTTGAAATATTTGGGCTATAAGTCGTGTTTGGGGCCTCGTGCCGATCTGTTTAGACCCCTTGGGAGCTTTTTACTGTTGTTTTCCTGACTATTTATTGATGATTTCACTCAGCCACATTGTGCTTACTGTTTTCGAAACTCAGCCTGATTTACACTACTTTGAGATTTAAAATGATGTTTTGGGTCGAGTACCCAGCTTTACTGATTCGCTCGAGGGGCTTTTTGAAAGGTTCTGTTGAGTGAGGCCGAGGGCCTGATTGTGAGGATATGATAAGCCACGAGTTGGCTTAATATTAGTGTTTGGGAGGCATGAGTGACTGCGAGGTGCTGAGTGACTGGGAGGCATGAGTGACTGTGAGGTGCTGAGTGACTGATTACGAGTGATGGTGAGGTATGCCGAGGGGTTGATTATGATACATGTTTGCCCGAGAGGCTACTTATGACTTTACTACTTTCACTCTGAACTTATGAAATATCTTTTGCCCGAGGGGCCTCTATATGATTCATTTCATTTTCATACTAAATCTTTCGGTTTGAAGTTGTTAAAAATATGCATTCTTCAGAGGACTTTTCTGAAGTTGGTTTTAAGGCATGACGATTTCATATGTCTATGTTTATACTGTTGCAAAGTAAGGCTGTGCATATTATGAATTGATAAGATTGATTTTGATGTGTTTCCTTGCTGCTTAGACTTGATTTATTTTCATTACTATTGAGTTGGCGTACTCACATTACTCCCTGCACCCCTGTGTGCAGATTCAGGTGCAGATACCGAGCATTAGCCATCTATTCTGTGCGGAGCCGGATTGTGGGATATAGATGTAGCTGTTCAGCATCCACAGCATCTCTGTTTTCCCTTCTTGTTGTATCTAGTTATTTATTCAGAGGTTTTATATTATAATAGTATACCTCTTTGGCTTATCTCTCTTAGATGCTCATGACATGTTGGATCCGGGTTTTGGGATTAGTTGCACTGTGTAATTGGCCTAATGTATTTAGTAAACTCTGTATATGTTATTAAATGCTTGAAATTGATTGGGATTTTGAAAGAAACTGTAAACATGGGATTATTGGCTAGCTTAGTTCCACGATAGGCGCCATCACGACCGGTTTAGGATTTGGGGTCATGACTGTCACAATTCACGAACCACTAATAATACTACAAATAATAGGCTGAAAGAATTATGTATCTGTTTTGAATGTAATAAAACAGTGTCTATAAAATTAAGAGAAGACTCTAGGAATCTGCGGACGCCACCAGATCTACCTTGTGTCTCTGAATGATGGTGTCAGCTACTAAAATCTCCTAACTTCTGTCGGTACCTGGATCTACACAAAAGAGTGCAGAGTGTAGTATCAGTACAACCGACCCATGTACTTAGTAAGTTCGGAGCCTAACCTCGACGAAGTAGTGACAAGGCTACGGCGGGGCAATCATAACATAACCTGTGACAATATACAGTAAAGCAAGAAAAAAAATTCTAAACTAAGCAAAAAAATATAAACTGTAACAATAAATAAAATAACCCGGCTGCCTTTTCCAAGTTTCACCTATAACCAAACTCTCACATAAGTTTCAAAATTTCCAAATTTCTCTGTAAAATAACCGTAAGTGCAAAAATATGAAAAATAGTAAAGTAAAACAATAAGTTTTCAAATCTTTGTTTTCTTTGAAAATCAATAAAGTATAAGTGTCCTCCCTTATCGCTCCTTGTTGCGGTGTGCAACCTTCTCCCACCTGTCCACCCTTATTGCTCCTCTTTATATATATCACCTTATTTCTCCTGTTGCGGCGTGCAACCCGATCCCACCTGTCCACCCTTATCACTCCTTGTCGGCGTGCAACCCGCTCCCACCAGACAATCACATCTCTCTATTTATAAAAGGATTTTCACAATTTAAGACAAAGCCTTTCACAATATTTATGTCTTAACAATTGTAAACATAATAAGTTTCCCTTTAAACATAAGTAATAGCAGAATATGAAGTAATGAAAATAAAACAATGAGTGTTCCATTCTTTAATTTATAAACAGTAAAACATGAATATTCTCCCTTATCGCTCCTTGTTGCGGCGTACAACTCAATCCCACGTGTCCACCCTAATTGGTCCTCCCTATATATATATCACCCTTATTTATCCTGTTGCGGCGTGCAACCCGATCCCACCTGTCCACCCTTATTACTCCTTGTTACGGCGTGCAACCCGCTCCCACCAGACAAATCACATTCCATCTCTTTATTTGTAATAAAGTTTCACAAACAAGATTCCAAACCTTTCCCAATACTTAAATCTCAATTATCATAAACAGGAAACTGTACTATTCAGAAATTTGACCAATTATCACTACACAACAAAACCAACCAAAATGTTAATGTAACACTAACAATCAACTCAATCTTTATGTATCATAACAAAACCAAGGGAACAACCAACACTTCCAAAATACTTGAAACAATACTTAACAATAAGTTAACGAATCCAAATAGACATGTAAACATCAATGATCATAAAACAATTAAGCCAGGAAGCAAACAATTGGAAACGGGGAAGGGATCATGTTAAACAGGCAATTTGGTGGTGCATAGATACTCGTCACCTCACCTATACACCATACACATGCAATTTCACATAGAAATCAAGTTGGAGATTCCTATTCCCTCAAGTCAAGGTTAAACAAAGCACTTACCTCGATCTCACAAGCAATTCACTGTTCTAGCGCTGCCTTTCCTTTAGAATTTGCTTCTAATCCGCTCGAATCTAATCACAATTTTCTCAATGTTATAATCATAGCCTAAAAGAATCAACTTTATTGAAAAACAATGGTTCTCCTATGTTTTCTTGTCAAAATTCAAAAATAGACCTCGGACCCGCTTGGTCTAAACTCGAAGTTCGGACAAAAATCTATTTACCCATTCTTCCCCGAGCCCGGATATACAATTGGTATTGGAATCCGACCTCAAGTCGAGGTTCAATTCCCCAAATTTTGAAATTCCTAAGTTCTACCCAAAAATCCCAATTTTTACCATGAAAACTCTAGATTTTTGGTTGAAATCTTATTAAAAGTTGTTAAGGATTGAAAGGAATTGGTTAGAGATCACTTGCCAATGATTTGGAGAAGTTTGGGTCATTGGAAAATCGCCTATGGAGGTTTAGGGTTTGAGAAAATTTAAAAATGGGTGAAAATATTGTCTAAAATCTCACTTAACAGGTTGCAGTTGTCGCATTTGCGACCCAGGGTTGGCAAAAGCGAAGAAACCCTTCGCAATTGTGAACAAGGAAAGGTTGGGGAAAAGTCGCATTTATGGACTGGGCACACCAGAAACCAGCACTATTTTCCAGACACGGAAATGAGAATAACTTCCTCATACGATGTCCAAATTCGATGATTCTTTTTCCTATGACTCCGTAATTATGATACAGATCCTATGGTTCAATACAACTGAATTTGGATCTCATTTCGTAATATGGTATAATTTATGCTTGAAGAAACGACGATGAAGCATAAAAAACAAGCACAACATATCCTTAACTTATCTGAAACTCACCCAAGCCCTCGGGGCTCAAAATCAAACATGCACGCAAGTCTAAAACCCTCATACGGACTTGCTCGTGCAATCAAATCACCAAAATAACATTAAAAACTATGAATTTAACCTCATAGCTCATGATTTTCTCAAGAACACTCAAATTTTCTAACTTTTCAACCGGACGTCCAAATCACGTCAAATCAATTGTGATTCTCATGAAACTTCACATATAGGACTTGAACAACATAATGAACTTGTTCCAGGCTCCGGAACCACAATACAGGCCCGATGTCACAATTTGCACATATTATTTCATTTCTCTATTTCTTGAATTAGCGAGCAAAACAATTTTCTTCAAAAATTGTTTCCAAGACCCATATTTTAATACGGAACTCTCGGGATCTTCAGAACAAAGATCCGGGTCTATTTACCAAAAACATTGATAAATTTTAACTCCATAAATTATTATTTTTCATATTTTCATATAAAAGCTTTCCGGTTTCATGCCCGGACTGCGCACGCAAATTGAGGTAAAAAAATTAGTCTTTTATGGCTAATAAACCTAGAATTAGGTCTAATTTCATAAAATGACCTCTTGGCTCATCACAATATCCACCTTTATAGCAAACGTTCATCCTCGAACGGACATAGAAGATTAGCTAAATTAGCAAACAAGTGGGGATATATACTCTGCATGTCCGATTCGGACTCCCAAGTAGATGACTCAACGGGTTGATCTTTCCACTGCACTCGAACTGAAGGATAACTCCTTGCCTCGATTGACAAATTTGCTGGTCTAAAATGCCTACCGCTCCTCCTCATAAGTCAAGTCTTTATCCAATTGGACGCTAAAATCTAACACGTGGGACGGGTCACGATGATATTTCCGGAGCATAGACACATGGAATACAGGATGAACTGAGGATAACCCTAGAGGCAACGCGAGTTTATAAGCCACCTCCCCTACTCTCTCCAGAATCTCAAATTGCCTGATTTACCTAGGGCTCAACTTACCTTTCTTCCCAAATCTCATAACAGCATTCATGGGCGATACCCGAAGCAATACTGTCTCTCCAACCATGAATGCCACATCACGAACCTTACGATCGGCATAACTCTTTTCCTAGACTGAGTTGCACGAAGTTTCTCCTAAATAATATTGACCTTATCTAAGGCCTCCTGAACTAAGTCTGTACCTAGTAACTGAGTGTCACGACACATATTTCCCTCTGTTGGGTATCATGATGGCACCTAATTTTAGGGACTAGGTAAGACTAACATTTACTTAATAACAACACTAATAAAGGAAATCTAACAGTCAGGATTATAGAAATCTTTACAGAATTTATAATTTCCCAAAACCGGGAGTACAAGTCATAAGCTCTAGAGAGTAAATTACACTTCTAAATACAATTGTTTGGAAATGAGTAAAACAGTTGAAACAAGGTAAGAAGGTGACTCCAAAGCCTGCGAACGCGGCAGCGGGTTTACCTTGAGTCTCCTCTGCAAGGATGCCCATAGCTACTAATAATCAATACATGGATCTGCACAAAATGTGCAGAAGTGTAGAATGAGCACACCACAGCGGTGCCCAATAAGTATCAACACTAACCTCGGTGAAGTAGTGACGAGGACTAGTCAAGACACCCACGGGTCTAATAAACTAAATAGGCATAAGTACAGAAATAATGGAAACATAACATCTTTCTTATATCTACACAATTTGGCTAACAACATAACAACTACAATAAGGAAGGAAAATATGGCAAACAACAATGGTACACCAAAATAATACACCAAGGGTGGATGGGAATGCAACCCAAATCCGAAATTCATAATACAGTAAAGGAAAGTAGTAACTCAGCAGTGCAATAGTTTCCACATCAGGCATTAGCCAACAACCCCAATAAATTGGTCAAATCTTCAAGTGTAAAATTTCACCCGCAGGTTTATATTGAAAGCTTTAAAATATAATAGTTTCAAATATAAAGTTCCTTTGAAATATACTTCCTATATATATATATATATATATATAGCTTTCCAAATATACTTTTCCAATAAATGTCTTTCAAACATAGTTTTCTTCAAGCTAAATGCTTTTCAACTATACTTTTCAAATATACTTTTCAAAAGGTACATTTTTCAAGTAAATATCCTTTGATTATAGGTCACCCTGTCACGTCTAAGCGTAGAAGATTATCAGCTCCGAACACATGTATGTCAACAGGGGAAATCTACCGGGATCCCATCCCGTAGTTTCGAATATATTATGCAGTACGGGGGGATCTCCCAGAATACGTCTGTAGTCCCCAAAGTAAATATGCAGTGCTGAGGGATCTCCCGGAATACATATGTAGTCCCAAATTAAATATGTAGTACAGCCGGGGGGTGGGGGGGGATCTCCTAGAATACGTCTGTAGTCCCCAAAGTAAATATATAGTACAGGGGGAATCTCCCAGAATACGTCTGTAGTCCCCAAAGTATATATGCAATACATGGGGATCTCCCAGAATACGTCCGTAGTCCCCAATTTAAAAATGCAATGCAACCAACAAGGATAACAACTATAACACGACAGAATACATCGTACATTGCCACAATAGGTACAAAAGCAACAATTGATAGAAATGCAATGTACGACGAGCAAATCAATACAAGAACGGTAGAACTCACTCACAAGGAATAACCACTTAAGAGAAATACTAAGCGTAAAGAAAATAGCTTAACTAGGGAGAAACAAGACGTAACAACGAATTCCATAATATTGAAGTCAATAAGAAGCCAACACAAGTCAATTAATTCTGAATAAAGGAAATTCGGCTAAAATATAGGTTATCCAATTTCCTTTTAAGGTTGATCAATTACGAGGGATGTTTCAACAATTCAAATAAGGGTAGGCCAAAGATAATCATAACTCCAATTAATGTTCAACAATTATAGGGTGAGATAATACTAATTCCAATTAAATAGGTAGTTTATGAAAAAATATATCATGACGGTAGAAGGGTAAAATCTTCAGTCAAGTCAATTAAGATCAAATAAGCAATAAGGTGAATCTAAAAGAAAGTAACTCTAATTTAAGTAGGCAGAGATGCAACTAGCAATCAGGAATGCAATCATAACAAGTACAAGTTCTTACACAGGGAATACAATAACCTAAGAAACCAAAAAGGCCAACCTCCTACAAATAAGTCCAAGCACGCACTCGTCACCTCGCGTACATGGGCTACAATCAACATAGAAGACTCAAATCATAGGGGGTAATTCCTCCACACAAGGTTAGTCAAGATACTTACCTCAAAAAAGACAACCTGGTACTCTAAAATGAACTCCTAGGGTGAAAAGACTTCCGTATGGCTGAAATCTAATCAAAATAACTTCAAAACACAAATAAAACTCATAAGGAACTATTCTGAATCATAAAGTCTCAATCTTTATAAATATCTAGAAATCGACCCAAAAGTCGACCCCGGAACCGAAAAAAATTTACAAAATGCGAACACCCATTCAATTACGAGTCCAACCATACTAATTTCATCAAATTCCGACACAAAATCGATGTTCAAACCTAATTATTCTCTCTAGAAAATATTTGGATAAAACCCCCCAATTCTCCAATCAAAACATCGATTAATTAAAAAAAAAAGAACTTATGTAACCATATTGAAACAAAAAAATTATACATAAATACTGACCCACGTGAAGATACGAGAAGAACGTAGTGAAAATCACCTCAATCGGAGCTCTAGAACTCAAGATATGCTCAAAATACTAAAATGACACGGTCTGATTTTGTTATACTCAGGGATTTTCGAATTTGCGACCAAAATACCCGCACCTGCGCATTTCCAGCTGTCAATTCCGCATTTTTGGACCATTTTGCGCACCTGCGGCTCCGTGGATGCGAACCCAACTTCGCATCTGCGAAACACCAGCACCAGCTCTCTTCTCGAACACTAAAATGAGCATAACTTCCTCATACGATGTCCAAATTCGACGATTATTTTTGCTATAGCTCCGTAATTACGATAGAAATCTAGTGATTCAATAAAAACAGAAATTGGAGCTCATTTTCTTAATGTGGTACCATTTATGGTTGAAGAAACTACGTCGAAACATAAAAAATGAGCGCAACACAACCCAAACCTATCTGAAACTCACTCGAGCCCCTCGGGACCCCGTCTGAGATACCAATAATTTCAATAACCTAACACTGACCCTCTAGAGGAATCAAACCACCTCAAACAAAGACTAAACTACAAATCTCATCATGAATCGAGCTTATGAACTTTCAGATATTCTATTCTCTAAACTAGTGCCGAAACCTATCAATTGAACCCGGAATGATGCCAAATTTTGCATACAAGTCCCAAATAACATCATGGAGATGTTCCAACTCTCATAATCGCATTCCAACCTTGATATTCCTAAAGTCAACTATTTGTCAATCTTCTCCATTTTCCAAACTTCAACTTTTTCCAACTTTTGTCGAAATGCCTCAAATTACTCTACGGACCTCCAAATTCAAATCCGGATGCACGCCTAAGTCCAAAATAACCATATGAAGATTTTGACATCAACAAAAACTCACTCCGGATCCATTTATGCAAAAGTCAAATTCCGGTCAAATCATGATCGCTTAAGCTTCCAAAACTAGAATCCTTCTTCCAATTCGACTCTAAATCATATGGTAATTGAATCCAACCATGCACGCAGGTCAATATACATAATGTCAAGCTTCTCAAGGACTTATGCCACCGAACACAGCTTAAATTATCAAAATGACCAGTCGGGTCGTTACACCGAGCCTCTCCCGGCTCAAACCATCCAACTGGCGATCTGTACCGTCTACCATATAATCCCCCATAAGGAGCCATCTGAATTCTTGACTGATAACAATTATTATAAGCAAACTCCGTAACGGAAAGAACTAACCCAAAGAACCTCCAAAGTCAATAACACAAGCACAGAGCATATCCTCCAAAATCTGAATGGTACGCTCACTGCCCGTCAGTCTGAGGATGAAATGATGTGCTCAACTCAACTCGGGTACCCAACTCACGCTGAACTTCCCTCCAAAAGTGCGAAGTAAACTACGTACCCTGATCAAAAATGATAGACACGGGCACACCGTGAAGGTGAACAATCACCCGAATATATATTTCAGCCAACCTCTCCGAAGTATAAGTACTTGCCACTGGAATGAAATGTGCCGATTTAGTCAGCCCATCCACAATAACCCAAACTGCGTCAAATTTCCTCTGAGTTCGTGGAAGTTCATCAACAAAGTCCATAGTGATACGCTCCCACTTCCACTCAGGAATCTCTATCTGCTAAAGCAAACCACCGGGTCGCTGATGCTCATATTTCACCTATTGGCAATTTAAACAACGATCCACATAAGCCAAAATGTCCTTTTTCATCCTTCTCTACCAATAATGCTGCTTCAAGTCCTGGTACATTTTGGTTGCACATGGGTGAATAGAATACTTAGAAATATGAGCTTCCTCAAGAATCAACTCATGAAGGCCATCAACATTAGGTACACATATGCGGCCCTGCATCCTCAAAACACCGTCATCTCCAAATGTGACCTTCTTGGAACCGCCGTGCTGAACTGTGTCCTTAAAAACCATCAAATTTGGGTCATCATCATACCGCTCTCTAGTACGCTCGATTAAAGAAGACCGAGCGACTGTACAAGCTAAAACACTGCTGGGTGAGATATCCAACCTCACAAACTGATTAGCCAAAGTCTGAACATATGAAGACAACGGTCTCTCCCCAACTAGAACAAATGCAAGGCTGCCCATACTCACACATCGACCACCATATTGTCCTTCCCCGGATGATATGATATAGTGACATCATAATCCTTCAATAAATCTAACCATATCCTCTGTCTCAAATTACGATCCTTTTGCCTGAACAAGTATTGGATACTGCGATGGTCTGTGTAAACCTCACACGACACGCCATATAGATAGTGCCTCCATAATTTCAATGTGTGAACAATGGTTGCCAACACTAAGTCAAGGACAGGATAATTCTTCTTATGAACCTTCAACTGTCGAGATGCATATGCAATCACCTTGCCATCATGCATTAATACTGCACCTAATCCAATATGAGATGCACCACAATATACCGTGCACAATCCTGAACCCGTGGGTGACACCAACACTGGCGCCGTAGCTAAAGCAATCTAGAGCTTTTAAAAGTTCAACCCACACTCGTCTGATCATTTGAATGGTACACACTTTTGGTTCAATATGATTTTAATAGTTGTTCATAATCAATTACAGAATGACCAAATAACTTCACCTAACAATAATCCCCTTTCAACCATTCAAAATACTGATAACGAGATGCGATGCATAAAGACCTCATAATTATTTACCCGAATTAACGTTTCTCATTTAAAACCACATAGGCGAGCACCTACCTTGTAGGTTAAAGCTCAATAGTTATAGCACAAATTTGGAAAATTATGTACAGATAATGTTCATACAAAAATTTTCAAATAAACCTAACAGGCATGACTCCCTATTATTACTATAGTAAAATTTTAATTTTACAAGGGAGAATTTAAACACAAGAATTTTCATCAGAAGGATCCCGTCCTTATATAACTTCCACCACGGCTCATAGTCCGATTTAAACATATCAAATCATATTAAAATACGAGGATATCGCCCTCAGTTGTGAATCACAAGTAATATGCACATCGTGCCACTCGAAACATTCCCTTTTCTTCTTTTAAATATTTTCCGTTAAACAAAATTACTACACGTAATGATAGACATAGCTATCTTCATAGAATTTCTCAATACAAGTATTCACGTAAGTAGATTTCAGAGTTACGAAGCTCACCCCGAGAGATGAGCATATTGGGAGGACTTTCCTAGATACTCATAATCGAATCAGGTTAAGGAAATTATCACTTTATAATAACTAGAGATTGTACTTGTAATGACACCATCTGGTGTAGCGACCTCAGCCATACCATAGAAAATATATTAACAGGTTGGGTCTCCACCTCTAGGAACCTGACCTCCGCCTTCGACATTCCAACCCCTTTTCCCCTAGTTGGTCATGTAAGTTTAGTTGTAATTGCAATGGGGCACGTAGCCTGAGTACTCTGATGAAATATGACTCTCCCAAGTCTAGGAAATTTCTACCACTAGCCGAAATAAAGTATCAACCTGCCCTGAGTCGTACAAAAAGTTTTTACAATCATATTTGAGTCCTTTAATGAGTCTGTGAACTTGCTTTTTGGATATATGAACCGAAGTAGGAGTATGACGGGCTAACTTATCGAACCTGATGGCATATTCCGACACTGTCATGGTGACCTGACGCAACTGTTCAAACCCTATGCGCCACACCTTATGGAGAGTAAAATAAACTCTTCCAATAGCATTTATGAGAACTGAGTCACGTAGTTGGTATTGCATTGGCTGGCCGTCCTCTTCGTAGGCTTGCCACAAACACCGGCGGCCAATTTCTTCGTTTACTATGTTGACTCGACACTGTTGAGCTACACCATTTATTCATATACTTTTCGTTATTCTTTTGGGGTAACTCTCATCCATATTGACACACAACGATCACAAAATTAGAGCTCTATACAGATAAATCTTGGCACGAACCACATAGTATAGAAGCTCATCAACCACTATACTCCCTTTGAAGCACCCCAAAATTCGCAACTGTGACTTCCATGCTAACTAGACCTTCGCAAGTCCCAACTTTATCTCTTGCAAAATCTAAGGACTTATACATTAAAAGCCAAAACCAATATAACACATGAACCCTCAATCTATCCCTTTACAGTGGAGTACCCCACTTGGCATGAAGTCCTAGGTCACAACGTCTGATAATCCACCATGTTAAACTTCACAGTTCATATAAATCAACCCCATTGCTTTCAACTATTACCATGTTTTGTAATACTTTATAGCTATGATCCTTCTGGAACCTGACTGGTCCAACATGTACCGACTGAGCTAGAACCTCCGCTTCTAGATCCACTTGAGGTTCTACCATAGGTGCCGATGTTCGAGCTTTGGACTGAGCTTTTCCTCTTCCTCTTTCCCTAATCGTAGATGTCATTGGGGCTCTATTTCTTGGCCGGTTGTGGACGCATTGCTTGTTGTCGATATTTGCGAGAGGACAATAATAGACGAGTTCAATCATAAGTGATAGAATAAATTTGCAAGATAGAGTAGAATAGGAGTGAAATTGTTCCTAACTTCATAGCCTCTAGGAGATAAGTACAGACATCTCTGTGCTGATCCTTCATACTCTATTAAGATTGTTCGTGAATTGTGAGACCTAGGCAACCTGGCTCTGATATCAACTTGTCACGACCCGAATTCCCAACCTTAGGGATCGTGATGGCGCCTAACACCACAGTTCCTAGGCAAGCCAATGTTAGAAATTATTTAATTATTTTCCATTAAAATCTACTTAATCATAACAACAAAATTTAAAAATAAACTAAATCTATTATGTTCCAATGAATAACTTCATGAATAAAACAATAATCAAATAAAATAAATCGAGCCACGAACTAACCATATAACTATAAGACTACTCCAGGGTCTGGTGTCACAATTCATGAACCACTAAGAATACTATAAATAATGGGCTGAAAGAATTATATATCTATTTTGAATGTAATAAAAAAGTGTCTACAAAAATAAGAGAAGACTCCAGGAATCTGCGGACGCAAGCAGATCTACCTCGTGTCTCCGAATGATGGTGTCAGCTACTAAAATCTCCTAACTCTGGTTGATACCTGGATCTGCACAAAAGAGTGCAGAGTGTAGTATCAGTACAACCGACCCCATGTATCGAGTAAGTACCGAGCCTAACCTCGACGAAGTAGTGACGAGGCTATGGAGGGGGAATCATAACATAACATGTGACAATATATAATAAAGAAAGAAAAAAAATTCTAAACTAAGAAAAAACAATAAATAAAATAACTCGACTGTCTTTTTCAAGTCTCATCTATAAACAAATTCTCACATAAGTTTCCAAATTTCCAAATTTCTCTGTAAAATAACTGTAAGTGCAAAAATATGAAAAATAGTAAAGTAAAACAGTAAGTTTTCAAATCTTTGTTTTCTTTGAAAATCAGTAAAGCATAAGTGTCCTCCGTTATCGCTCCTTGTTACGGCGTGCAACCCGCTCCCATTTGTCTACCCATATTGCTCCTCCCTATATATATCACCCTTATTGCTCATGTTGCGGCGTGCAACCCGATTCCACATGTCCACCCCTATCACTCCTTGTTGCGGCATGCAACCCGCTCCCACTAGAAAATCACATCTCTTTATTTATAAAAGGATTTTCACAATTTAAGTCAAATCCTTTCACAATATTTATGTCTCAACAATTGTAAACAGAACAAGATTCACTTTAAATAACATTAAGAGCAGAATATGAAGTAATGACAATAAAACAATGAGTGTTCCAGCCTTTAATTTATAAACAGTAAAACATGAATACTATCCCTTATCGCTCCTTGTTTCGGCGTGCAACCCGATCGCACATGTCCACCCTTATTTCTCCTCCCTATATATATATATCACCCTTATTTCTCCTGTTGCGGCGTGCAACCCGATCCCACATGTCCACCCTTATTACTCCTTGTTGCGGCGTGCAACCCGCTCCTACCAGACAAATCACATTTCATCTCTTATAATAAAGTTTCACAAATCATATTCCAAACCTTTCACAATACTTAAATCTCAATTATCATAAACAGGAAACTGTACTATTCAGAAACTTCACCAATTATCAGTACACAAAGAAACCAACCGATATGTATAATGTAACACTGACAACCAGCTCAATCTTTATGTATCATAACAAAATCAAGGGAACAATCAACACTTCCAAAATACTTGAAACAATAATTAAGAATAATTTAATGAATCCAAATAGACATGTAAACATCAATGATCATAAAACAATTAAGCCAGGAAGCAAATAATTGGAAACGGGGAAGGGGTCATGTTAAACAAGCATTTGGTGGTACATATATACTCGTCACCTCACCTATAAACCATACACATGCAATTTCACATAGAAATCAAGCTGGGGATTCCTATTCCCTCAAGTTAAGGTTAAACCAAGCACTTACCTCAATCTCACAAGAAATTCACTGTTCTAGCACTGCCTTTCCTTTAGAATTTGCTTCTAATCCGCTCGAATCTAATCACAATTTTCTCAATGTTATCAATCATAGACTAAAAGAATAAACTTTATTGAAAAACAATGGTTCTCCTATGTTTTCTTGTCCAAATTCAAAAATCAGCCCCGGACTCGCTTGGTCTAAACTCGAAGTTCGGACCAAAACTTGTTTACCCATTCTCCCACGAGCCCGGATATACAATTGGTATTGAAATCCGACCTCAATTCGAGGTCCAATTCCCCAAATTTTGAAATTCCTAAGTTCTACCCAAAAATCAAAATTTATACCATGAAAACTCTAGATTTTTGGTTGAAATATTGTTAAAAATTGTTAAGGATTGAAAGGAATTGGTTAGATATCACTTAAAAATCATTTGGAGAAGTTTGGGTCTTTGAAAAATCGCCTATGGAGGTTTAGGGTTTGAGAAAATTTAAAAATGGGTGAAAATCCCATCTAAAATCTCACTTAATAGGTTGCAGATGTCGCATTTTCGACTCTCACAAAAGTGAAGAAACCCTTGGCAATTGTGAACAATGAAAGGCTGGGCAAAAGCCGCATTTGCGACAAAAAGCTAGCATTAGCGAACTGGGCACAGCAGAAACCAACATTGTTTTCCCGACATGGAAATGAGTATAACTTCCTCATACAATGTCCAAATTCGATGATTCATTTTCCTATGGCTCCTTAATTACGATACGGGTCTAATGGTTCAATAAAAACTTAATTTGGAGTTCATTTTCTTAATGTTCTATCACTTATGCTTGAAGAAACGACGATGAAGCATCAAAAACAAGCACAACATAGCCTAAACTTATTTGAAACTCACCCAAGCCCTCGGAGCTCCAAACCAAACATTCACGCAAGTCTAAAAACATCAGACGGACTTGATCGTACAATAAAATTATCAAAATAACATCAAAAACTATGAATTTAACCTAAAAACTCATGATTTTCTCAAGAACACTTAAATTTTCTAACTTTTCAACCGGACGTCCAAATCACGTCAAATCAATTCCGCTTCTCATGAAACTTCACAGATAGGACTTAAACAACATAAAAAAAAATTCCGTGCTCCGGAACCACAATACAGGCCCGATATCACAATTTTCACATATTATTTCATTTCTTTATTTCTTGAATTAGCCAACAAAACAATTTTCTTCAAAAATTGTTTTCTAAGGCTTGGAACCTCGGAATTCAATTCCCAAGTCCCATATTTTACTGCAGACCTCCCGGGATCGTAAGAACACAGATGCGGGTCCATTTACCAAAAATATTGACCAAAGTCAACTAAATCCAAATTTTAACTCTAGAAATTACTACTTTTCATATTTTCACATAAAAGCTTACCGGTTTCACGCCCGGTAATTATGGCTAATAAGCCTAGAATTAAGGTATTTAAAATTAGTATTTTTATGGCTAATAAGCCTAGAATTAGGTCTAATTTCATAAAATGACCTCTTGGGCCATCACAAAACTGATATGTTGTCTGAACACAGCGTGAACTTAACATACATGCAAGCTTGGAGAGCAAAGAAAAAGGCTTTGGAGTTTTTGAGAGTTCATCCTGCTGAATCCTACAGCAAATTGCCTAGTTATTCTGGAGAAGACTTATCTGGGGCCGGTAGTTAAATTGAAGAAGACCGACGTCGACTACTTCTTGTATGTATGTTGCGATTTGTAAGCCAAGCAGTGGTTGGGAATATTGTAGGCCAGTTGTAGTAGTTGATGGGACCTTCTTAAAGTCACCATACAAGGGAATAATGCTAACAACTAGTACAATGGATACAACAGGTATTGTAGATATATTGTTGAAATATTGTAGCTTGTCTATTTTTTGTAGTGCTTGTAAATTTATTGTAGATATATTGTTGAAAAGTTGCAGTTTGTATGTATATGTATTCCTCTGAATTTTTCATGCAGCCAATTAATTTCTTTTTGCCACATAATGTAGGTACCATATAACCATTGGCACATGTTGTAGCAAATCAAACATGCATATGGTGAAAAAATACACGTCATTTTATGTGCGTTTGTGATAAAAATACCCTTGATGCGTGGCTAGAATTCATGGTTTTAAGCATTATGTACCTTACATTTTATGTGCGTTTGTGATAAAAATACACGTCATATGTGCATAATGGAGTCTATTTCATGTGTAGGTGAATTGGAGATGGAAGCCGAGCTAAATGGATTGCATAAACGTCAAAAATACGCTCAAGAGTCGAAAAGGAGTGATCCGGGCTATAGCCGGGTGTTTGGGGCTTAAAGACAGGCCTACCCATGCTATAGCTGGCCGTTTGGGGCTTAAAGTCAGGCCTACCCAGGCTATATTGGGTGTTAGAGCCCAAACGCCAGTCCTACCCAGGCTGTAGCTAGGTGTTTGGGGCATAACGCTTGGGGTCCCTGGTCCGGTCAATTCCGAGTTTTGAAGGTTTTAAGTGTTTACCGGTTTGAATAGAAGTCTCCTACACGTTTAGGGTTTGTCCCAAACATATAAATAGACCCAAAAACACAACTTTGAGGGGGAGTATGCCATTTTTGGAGAGAAGAGACACACAGGATCATTGAGGAAGCAAAGGATTATCAGTTTTCTTCATCTTATTCTAGTATTTTCCATTTATGCAACACTTGTGCAATTGTTTGATTCTAGCATGAGTGGCTAAACACCCACTGTTATGGGGTTGTTGTTTAACCATGATTATTGTTATTCGACATTAACTTAACCTTGACTATAGTTCACTCAATATATGGTTGTTTCTTCAATTCTGCGTTTAATTGCTTAATTGTTTGGCCAGCAGTTAGGTTCTATATACTATCTATGTTATGCTTGGGAAAGCCGTATATAGATTAGAGAATAATTGAAGAGAGCGCGATCTTAACCCTTCAGGGGAGCGGATTTGTGGTTAGGATAGGAATATACCTAGTCATCGTGCTTAATTAAACATCGTAACCTTAGTGCATTCTAATAGATTAGTTTCAAAGGAATATAGGCGTTAATATATTGAGAATAGGCGAGTATTACTTCGGGAGAAGGCTACGAGAGCAATTATCGATTAATTAGCAACCATGAGTGAATTATATAAAGGGGAGAGTTAATTAGAATGAAAAACAAGTGGTGAATTAATCACAACCCTGGAATATTTGTCTCTACTGAATACACAGAACAATATTCTTGTCACTTGATAATTAGTTAGTCCATAGAATCATAGTATAAATTGGTTACATTCCTGGATTTTGTTTTGGCCCGATTAAATCACAATTAGAGTGATTCAGCAAGTAGTTTACGCAAGTCTCTGTGGGTTCGATATTCGATTTAACATTATATTACTTTCTACGACCACGTCTACTTGCGTATGCGTTTGGGACTAACAAGTTTTTGGCGTTGTTGTTGGGGACTTGAATATGGACTACTTTTTAGTTACTTGCTTTAATTGTTTATTTCATTGAGTCTAACGTCACGTGATTTGTGCTCTAATCTCAGGAACTTCGAGTGAATGCATAGGGTCAGAAGCCAGGATAGACTTGACGGCTTCGATCCCGAACCTGAGAGATCATTTCATAGGAGATTGCGAAGCAAGAGATACATACAATATTCAGGACTTCATCCGATATCCTGTGAACATGGCAGAGGAACAACACATGGCTGTTCAGGAGGTGGCAATGCCCAGTATTGCTAATGTCACCTCCAGCATCGTGAAGCCCAGAATCACTGGGCACTTTGAGCTGAAACAGAGCATGATCAAACTACTTCATGCAAACGGGCAGTTTTTCGGGCNATCTGGCGAGAAAATTTCTAGCAAGGTTCTTCCCTTCAGGAAAGACTGCAAAGATCAGGAGTGAGATAGTCTCCTTTAGACAGAAAACAGGTGAATCGTTATATTCAGCATGGGAAAGATTCAAGGGGCCACTCAGAAACTGTCCTTATCACAATCAGACAAACGAGGTGTTAGTTCACACTGTCATTGAGGGACTCCATCCGTAAGCAAAAATTGTGGTAGATGCGGAAGCCGGAGGTCAGGTGTTGAAGAAGAATTATGATGAAATATTTGCATTACTGAATAAATCCCCCAAAAGTAATCCAGACTGGCAAGGTGAGATGGGGAGAAATGTGGTTCAAAAGTCACCACGAGTTCTTGAAATAGATTTTGTCTCAGTATTATCAGCTTAGATCTCTACATTGACTAACCAAGTCAATAAGATGAACCTGATCGTTAACAAGCGACAGGCCCAGCCAGTGCAACCAGTTCAACAGATTCAGGTATTTTGTGAAGTTTATGGAAAGGGTCACATGAGCAATCTATGACCAGCATATACAGAGTCTGTATATTTTGTGGGTAATGTAAATCGAGGCCAACCAAATCAGTATGGGGACACCTACAATCCCAACTGGAGGAACCACCCAAATTTCTCTTGGGGTGGTAATCAAGGCAATCAGAATCAATATCGGCCTCAAGCACCTAAACAACAATACAGACAACCTCAGGCTGAACAATCATCTAGCTTTGAGGATATTATGAAGAGAATGATGAACGACCAACTTGCTTTCAATCAGAAAATAATGGTTGATCACCAGGCCCAAGCAGCAACAATGAGAAACTTGGAACGTATTTTGGGGAAACTTGCCAGTTCCCAAAATACCAGACAAGAAAGAGCTCTTACTAGTGATAATGAGCCTGTTCCTAAGGATGAAGTCAATGAAATTACCTTGAGAAATAGAAGAATGCTAGAAGAAGCTCCAAAAATAAAGAAGAATACAGCTCATCCTGGAGGAGAATTAGTTCCCAAGCCAGTTGAGGGGAATGAGAAAGATGATAAAGGGCTCGAGCCAGTAATTGAAACAAGGCCACCACCTCCGTTTCCACAAAGACCGCAGAGGCAAAAAGATGATGCTAAGTACAAGAAATTCCTAGATATGTTGAGCCAAGTGAGTGTGAATTTGCCTTTGGTGGAAATTTTGCAAGAAGTGTCTAAGTATGCGAGGTATCTCAGAGATATGGTGGAAAATAAATGAAGACATGCAGAGTTCAAAACAGTAGCACTCACTGAAGAGTGTAGTGCCAGAGTTCAGAGTAAACTTCCTCCTAAGTTGAAGATTCCTGTGAGTTTCGCAATTCCTTTGTCTCTTGGAAAACAAGAAGTTGGTAGAACCCTGTGTGATTTAGGGGCTAGTATAAATTTAATGCCATATTCTTTGTTCAAGAAACTCGGATTGGGGGTTCTTAGACCTACCAAAATCACCTTACAGTTAGCAGATAGGTCGCTAATTATGTCGGAAGGAATTATTGAAGATGTGCTAGTTCGAGTGGGAAAGTTTATTCTTCCCGCTAACTTTATTATGCTTGATTACGAGGCAGATTAGGAAGTGCCCATTATTTTGGGGCGACCATTCTTAGCTACTGGTGGAGCAATTATTCATGTGAGGGCAGGGAAGTTAAAAATCAGAGTTGACGATGAAGAGGTCACTTTTAATGTGTACAAGGCACTTAAAATCCCAAAGCATTATGAGGACCTATGCATGCTTAATGTGGTCGACGTGAAGGGGATAGAGCAGAGTCCTTATGTGAATGGAAGTGACCCAGAGGAAGTGGTGTTGCAAGCTGAGAGTGTAAATTTAATTGAGAAAAGAACCATAGATGAAAAAAGAGACCCGTTATAAATAAGGCGCTTGTTGGGAGGCAACCCATCCTGTATATCTATTCTGTTTTTGTCTTTTTTCTTTTTTAGCGTCGAGTTTTGTGTTATTTTTATTTTGTAAAGTAGAGGAAGTTTGAGTACCCAAAAGTTGAAGCTGAGGGGCATGTTTGAGCTTAAGTGTGGGGTCATCCAGACTCTAAAGATTGAGAATTATGTCCGAGCTAGGCCCGAGAGGGTCTCAGGGAGTATTTCTCACCCTTATTTTAATGTTTTTCTTTGTAATCATGCATCGAGGACTATGCATAACATAAGTGTGGGGTGGGGAAACTACTTTATGAGGTGTAATTGTATAAAATTCTTTTTTTTGGAAAAATCTCGGACTTTTCCAAACGATGGATCTGTTGGACAATTTTCTTGAGGGATAAAGTCCGATTTGAAAATACCAAAAAGATTTTTATTTTTTATTTTTTGTAGGATAGTTAGGTAGTATCCCTTGGTTTTTCTTTGGGCAACGGTTCTTTTCCAATGGTGTAACTTGAACCGGGTGTTTATTTTGTTTTTAGAGTAGTTAGGAAGAAACTTAGTAACAGAGAAATACCCTATGACATGTTTGATACCGGCATATCAGGTTATGACATACATTCAGCTTTCCTTTATATTAGGTTTGACATTTTTTATGCCTGAGTAAAAATAAATAGCCTATTTTGTGACGCCTTAGCTCAGTTGTTTGACTTGTATGCTACATAGTGTAATATTACTTAATTATCTCAATTTTGTGTGCTTGCTTGACTTAAGAGTTGAATAAAACCGTTCTGATTGAGTCATGTGCAATGTGTGAGTGAGGTTTAGTGATTTTCTATGCTATCCTGTGTAGTCTAGAACTTTCCCCGTGTGTTAATCGAAGCGAAATTGTAGGTTATGCTAGTCTAGGAGATGACGTAGGAATTTTCTTGCTTGATCATGGATGTGCTTGTCACATAAGAATTAAAGATTTCCATTTCTAGCCACTTTGAGCCGTTTGACCTTTTCTTTGGTACCCACATTACAAGTCGTACCCCTCGTTTGTTCTTAAATTGAGATTTTTTCACCTTTTCCTCCTAAGGCACTTAGTCGTTAAAAGAAGTAAGGTGAGATATTGGGGAGTAAATTTGGGGTGGAGCCATGGAAAGGCATGTTAGTGCACTAAGTATTGTATTCAAAAGTCACTAGTCAATGAACTTTCATGTATGGAGTGTGTCTAGGAAAGAAAGAAAAAAAAATGATAGTAAAAGTATGTACAAAAATATACACACCTCCAAATTTTTATTAATTTGTGCTAGTGAAAATATAGAAGTGCTTAATTCATAAAGTCCTATGTCGAATATGAATTGTGGCAAGGGAATTGGTTGAGAAGAATATGTGTTTTATTGTTAAGGTAGTGTATTAAAGTTCTTAGGAGGGTTAGTCACTATTCCTAAATATATCCTACCCGTCCCGTAGCCTACATTACAATCTTAAAAGTCCTAATTGATCCTAGATTTGGCTAACTTGAATTAGTGGAGATCTACACTACAGGCAAGCTTATGGTACGACCATGGGATGCATATGAATTCTTTGTGAGAGTGAGTGAATTTGTTCAATTGTGTGATATCCTTAGATAATGTTCAAAAGCATATTTGAATGTGTGGACTAGTTATATTCACTCTTTTGTTGTTGGTGAGGGCACATGATCTCATGAACTATTGGTAATGTTGTAACTTTCTTATTGGGTAGGTGCGTTAATTGAGAGGGCTTAGTAGTTGCAAGTAGACTCTTGAGGTTGGGTGGTTGCAATTAGGTTGTTGGTATGATTGATTAAACTGTTATACTTGGGCATGTTTAAAGAAGGGAAATAATGTGAAATTTTGTATGTTCATACATGATTGTCGGTATTGGTCATAGTTAAGGGGTAATGTGTGTGATTTAAAAGTAAAATACTCCATGATAATGAAATATGTACGTGTTGAAGGGTAGTAGATTGTCCCATTGCTCGANTGGAGAAGAAGCTGCTGAAGTTCCAAGAGGAACTTGACCAAGTCAAGAATTTGGCTCACCTATCACTTTCCCTCATTGTTCCGGATGTCCACTTCCCAAATGCTCCGAACCCACTTTACCACAAAACACCCCTAAACAACCGAATCACCCCAAAGACCAAGTCCCGCCAGCACAATGCAATGCCTGTCACCATAACACTCCACCTCTCCAGGAACAGACCAAAGACCACTTCCAAGCCTACAATAATCCCATTTATGTGGAAACCGTGGCTCATTCCACACCACATACCCCTGAGTCTGACGAGAAGTATAGGCTCATCAAGAATTTGGCCGAGAAACTCAAGAAGTTGACCAATCAAGTTCAGAGCGTCGAAGGAATTAAAGGGATTGAGGGGCTGAACTATGAAGATCTTTGCATACAACCTGATGTCGAACTACCCAAGGAGTACAAACCTCCTAAGTTCGAGATGGTCGATGGTACTGCTGATCCAAGAGTCCATTTGAGAACTTACCACGACAAACTGGTTGGCGTGGAAAAAGATGAAAGAATCTGGATGAAACTCATTCAGGTTTAACACGGAGAATGCTCCAGATATATTCTACATCCAGAATTTGAAGAAGAAGCCAACGGAGACCTTTCGCGAGTATGCTACTCGTTGGAGGTCAGAAGCTGCCAAGGTTAGGCCAACCTTAGAAGAGGAACAAATGAAGAAGCTCTTTGTACGATCTTAGGATCCTCAATATTACGAACGGCTGATAATGGTCGAAGGTCACAAGTTTTCTGACGTCATCAAGTTGGGAGAGCGAATCGAAGAAGGCATCAAAAGCTGTATGGTTACCAACTTCGAAGCTTTACAGGCTACTAATAATGATCTATAGTCTGGTGGTTTGTCCATAAAGAAGGATGTGGGAGTCGTGATGGTTGCACAATAATCCAAGTCCCCGCCCAAATACCAAGTATATCCAACACCGTCATTCACATACCAGCTAGCTCCAAGTTACCAAACACCTTCACCTCAATACCAAGCACCCTCACCCGCATATCAAGCTCCACCACCCACATATCATCCTACCTTGCCTAGATACTCCCAACCAGCCCCGTTTACAATGCCTACAATTCCCAACCTTCTCACTAACAATCACCGCCTACTCGCCAAAACATCCCAAGACCTCACCCTAACTTCGACCGTCTCCCTCCAAAACATTATACTGCCATAGCCGAGCCCATTGATCAACTATATGAAATACTCAAAGTCACCTACTACGTCACATCCATTCCTCCTGCCACCCCTGAGAACCCTTCTCAATGGATCAACCCAAAATAATCATATGCTTACCACTCCGGCATGAAGGGACACACCATTGAAGCATGTCGTTCCTTGAAAGACAAGATATAAAGCATTATAGACAACAAGATCATTGTAGCCAATGACCCTACTCCTAATGTTCGCAATAATCCGCTGTCAGACCATAAAGGTGGTGTCCATATGATTGAAGTAGATGATGACTGGGATCCTGAGGGATCAATTGGGCTAATTGCAGAAGGTGATCCGAAGAAGCCCACAATTACTCTCAACCCAATTATGGTTCAGATGCAGCCGTCCGGGGATGCTAAGGTAAACATGTCCATGTCAGTCGAGTTTGAATCGAGATCGCCTGCAAAGGAAAAAAGTCCCACTGTCGATCGAAGTTGAGTTTGTATGGACACTCGAAGTAGCAGTCCCACCTATAACATATACTCCAGCAGGAATGAGGATGACCACAACTATTCCAGTGGCAATGTCAACAACACCGCTCTTTTGCTCAAACGTAATCCAATGTGACTACACAGATGAATAAAGGAGAAAGCGTAAGAGCAGGTCCGAGGAAGGCATTGTCGCATAGGGTATGACCAGAACTGGCAGAGTTTATACTCCTGAACATTTGGCTTAATCCAGCAAGCAGGCCGCCAACCATCCTCCCACCATTGAGACAGGTTCAGACAATCATTGGAGAAAGATCCAAGCCAAAGAGTACTCAATCCTCGACCAGTTGAAAAAGACACCAGCTCAGATATCTATCCTCTCTCTATTACAGAATTCTGAGACGCACAGGAGCACCTTACTGAGAGTGCTGATTGAGGCATATGTACCAGACAATATCACTAGCGGAGAGATAGCAAACATGGTGGGCCAGGTTCTGGAAAACCACAAGATTACTTTCCATGAAGACGGGTTTCCGCCCGAGGGGTTAAGGCATAATAGAGCACTGCATATCACTGTGCAATGTGAGGACCACTTCATTACAAGGATCTTAATTGATGGGGGTTCCACCCTCAACATATGTCCGCTGATCACACTCAAGAAATTGGGAAAAAGTCTACATGATATAAATGAAGGGGAGATCAATGTAAAGGCCTTCGATGGTTCGAAGAGGTCCACCATGGGAGAAATCACCTTGTGCTTACAGATGGGACCAACCTGGTTCGATGTAGACTTCTAGGGGATAGACGTGCCCACATCCTATAACTTCCTGTTAGGGCGACCTTGGATACACGCCACTGGGGACGTGGCATCAACCCTACATCAAGCATTGAAGTTTGAATGGAATCATCAAGAGGTAGTCATTCATGGCGACGGTAGCAACCATATCTATGGTCGCCAGACCTTTTTGGTCACTAAGGGAAGAAGGAAGTTGGGAGGAGAAATCTACCACAACATTGAACGAGTTAACGCCATTGATAAGGATAAATGGTGGGACAGTAAGATCGAGAGCATCTTGAATTGGAAAGGTTATGAGCCATGCAAAGGGCTCGGTAAAAATATCCAGGGAATAACGAAGCCAATAACACTCAAAAAGCACGGTACCTCTTTCGGGCTAGGGTATGAGTACACTTGGAAGGAATTCCAGGACCGGTCACCACCATTGCGCAATCCTTACTACTCATTGGAGCACCCAATACCTCACTTAGAATAAACTTTCTACCAAGCTGATATTATCTACGGTACGGACAAAGAGGAAGCGTTAGAAACAATGAAGGATTTAATTTTGGATGATGAGGACATGAACTGCTGTGTCATTCTTGAAGAGGGATGGAGGAAGGCCCTTCCATACAGGTCGTGAGCAAAGGATCATATCTCAAGAATTTGTCCGTCAGGACGACCAAAGCCCGTCGAGCCTCGGAGTAGCAAGGCTAACAAAACAAGCATTTATTTACAGCTTACTTATTTTTTTTTTAAATTTCCTTTTTGCATTTTTAATTTCTGCAAGACATAGCTCCAATGTTCAAATGATTATTCAATTTATCAAAGCATTTGAAGTTTCTCTATAAATCGTATATTTACTTGCTACTGTTTTCCTCCACATTACTTTATTTGCACATCATTACTATTACTTACCTTGATGAACCGACGACTGTGACATGCAACGAGTCAACGCAAAAAATGGGTTCCGATTCAGACGAGGATGATATACCTGAGGATATTGTGAAAGAGGTCGAGAACTTTGAGAATAGACCTAAGTCTAACTTGGACGAGACTGAGGTTGTCAACCTGGGAAACACAGAGAACGTCAAAGAAACTCGCATCAGCGCTCATCTGTCGCCATTAGAAAAGGAGGAATATACAAAGTTTTTAAGAGAATATGAGGACTTATTCGCCTGGTCGTATGATGACATGACTGGCCTCAGTACATCTATTGTTGCCCATAAGTTGTCACCCGATCCGACATGCCCACTGGTGAAGCAAAATCTCAGGAAGTTCAAACGAGACATGAGCTTGAAAATAAAAGAAGAGGTCAGCAAGCAGATCAACGACAGGGTTCTCCGGGTGGCTGAATACCCGACATGGCTAGCCAACATCGTGCTTCTGCCAAATAAATATGGGAAGGTTAGAGTTTGCGTCGACTACCAGGATCTCAACAGGGGCAATCCGAAAAATGACTTCCCTTTGCCAAATATACACATCCCAATTGACAACTGCACCAAGCATGAGCTGCAGTCCTTTGTAGATTTTTTCGCTGGCTACCATTAGATTTGGATGGACGAGGAAGATGCTGAGAAAATGGCATTCGTTACGCTATGGGGAGTGTATTGTTACAGGATGATGCCATTCGGTCTGAAGAATGCAGGGGCCACCTACATGAGGGCCATGACTACTATATTCCAGGATATGATTCACAAAGAGATCGAGGTATATGTGGACGACGTCATCATCAAATCAAGGAAAGCCACTAACCATATGGAAGATTTGAGGAAGTTCTTCAACAGGTTAAGGAAGCACAATTTGAAACTTAACCCTGCAAAGTGTGCATTCGGGGTTCCTGCTGGCAAGTTACTAGGGTTCATCCTCAGTCGCCGAGGAATAGAACTGGATCCATCAAAGTTAAAGGTCATCCAAGAATTGCCTCCACCAAAGAACAAGAAGGATGTTATGAGTTTCTTGGGGAGGCTCAATTACATCAGCCGGTTCATAGCCCAGTCTACTGTCATTTGTGAACCAATTTTCAAGATGCTGAAAAAGGATGCTGCAACCAAATGGATCGAGGATTGTCAAAAGGTCTTCAATAGAATCAAGGAGTACCTCTCAACACCACCAGTCTTGGTACCTCCCGAGCCAGGCAGACCTTTGTTACTTTACCTTGTTGTGTTAGATAGAGCTTTCGGTTGCGTTCTAGGGAAACATGAAGAAACGGGAAGGAAAGAGCAGGACCTTACTATCTTAGCAAGACATTCACTCCATATGAAGCCCAGTACTCTTTATTGGAATGCACTTGCTGTGGTCTGACTTGGGTCGCACAAAGTTGAGGCACTATTTCTGTGCATATACAACGTACCTCATATCAAGGATAGATCCGTTGAAATACATCTTTCAGAAGCCCATGCCCACTGGCAAACTGGCCAAATGGAAAATCATGTTAAGTGAGTTGGACATTATTTACATGACTTAGAAGGCGGTCAAGGGACAAGCATTAGTATATCATCTCGCTGAAAATCCTGTGGACGGAGAATACGAACCATTAAAAACGTATTTTCCCGATGAAGAAGTGTCATTCGTAGGAGAGGACATTGTAGAATCCTACGATGGTTGGAGGATGTTCTTTGATGGGGCCGCAAACTTCAAAGACATAGGTATTAGGGCAGTCTTAATATCAAAAACCGGTCAGCACTATCCAGTATTTACCAAACTCAGGATCCCCTGCACCAACAACATGGCTGAATATGAGGCCTGCATCTTGGGGCTCAACTTGGCCATCGACATGAACGTTTATGAGTTATTAGTTATTGGTGATTCAGACCTATTGATACACCAAGTACGAGGAGAATGGGCGACCAATAATTCCAAGATAATTCCATATCTACATCGTGTACAAGAGTTGAGAAAGAGGTTCAAAAAGATAGAATTCCGGCACGTCCCCTAAATCCAGCATCCAGGCAAGAATTTCATCGATCCCATCCCACTGGGGATCCACAATCAGCCGGCCTACTGTGCCCATGTTGAATAAGAAGCAGCCAGAAAGCCTTGGTTTCATGATATCAAGGAATACTTGGCAAAGGGATATTATCCAGAACTTGCAAACGCTACTCAGAAACGCACACTTCGAAGGTTGTCAAACAATTTCTTTCATAGCGGAGGAATCATGTATAGGAGGACTCCTGATTTGGGTTTACTAAGGTGTGTCAAAGAAAAAGAAGCAACAAAACTATTAGAGGAAATGCATGCGGGTACATGCGGTCCTCATATGAACGGGTTTGTTCAAAAAAAAGAAGATACTTTGGGTCGGTTATTTCTTGATGACCGTGGAAACAGATTGCATCCAGTATGTCCGGAAGTGCCACCGTTGTCAGATACATGGGGATATGATAAAGGTACCTCCGAGTGAGCTTAATGCAACAAGTTTACCATGGTCGTTCGCCGTCTGGGGCATGGATGTTATCGGACCAATCGAGCCTTCCGGCTCCAACGAACACAGGTTTATTCGGGTTTCCATTGATTACTTTACCAAATGGGTCGAAGCAACCTCTTACAAAGAAGTTACTAGGAAAGTCGTGGACGACTTTGTCCGTGACCGCATAGTTTGTCGATTCGGAGTTCCAGAGTCAATCATTACCGATAATGGTTCCAACCTCAATAGTGACCTGATGAGAGCCATGTGTGAAACCTTCAAGGTCAACCACAAGAACCCCACAGCATACAGACCTCGGATGAATGGATCCGTTGAGGCTACCAACAAGAATATCAAGAAGATATTGAGAAAGATGATAGAGAAGCACAAGCAATGGCATGAGAAGCTGTCATTCGCCTTACTGGGATATCGCACCACCGTCCGCACATCTACTGGGGAAACTTCTTACATGTTTGTTTATGGTGCAAAAGTCGTTATTCCTGCCGAGGTCGAAATTCCATCCCCAAGAATCATACAAGAAGATGAACTCAGCGATGCAGAGTGGGTACGAAGTCGTTATGAGCAGTTGGCCCTCACAGACCGAAAAAGAATGAATGCAGTTTGTCATAGTCAGCTATACCAGAACAGAATGACCAGAGCCTTCAACAATAAAGTCAAGCCGAGACGATTCACACCGGGTCAGCTGGTGTTAAAGAAGATCTTTCCTCACCAAGACAAAGAAAAAGGGAAATTCTCTCCCAATTGGCAAGGCCTGTAGATGGTTCACCGAGTGATGACAGGAGGAGAACTCATACTTGCAGAAATGGATGGAGAAATCTGGCCGAAGCCAATCAACTCAGATGCAGTCAAGCACTACTATGTGTAACTTTCATGCTTTTATCAAATGTTGTAAATTGAACTACGTCTGACCTAATTCCTATTTAAGAGGGTTTACGTAGGCAGCCCTATGGGTTCGGTCACATTTTAATACAATTTCATTTCCCCCTCGAATGGAAACTGGCGCAGAATTTTGAGGAGGAACCTCAAAATTTCGAAGCAAATGCAGCCGAGCACCGTACAAGCAACATCCAGAAGCATTCACCCATCAAACTGGCGTAGAATTTTGAGGAGGACCCTCAAAATTCCATAATAAGAGAGGTTGCAATGCCTTGAACCGCATCGTGGTCGTCGGTTAATCCAAAAATTACTATTACTTTAAATTATATGTTATATTTTTATAAAAACATGCATATTTGCTTTCCCAAAATTACAACTTGTTTAGCAACGCTACCCTGCGATATGAACAACAAAGTCCGCATTGTCAAGCAGGCAGGCCGAGCCGAGCCAGTGGGAATACGAACTAACCTTCCCCTTTACAGATATCACAATTTTTCTTTGGATGAAGGAACCAAGACGGCGAAAGCCCATAACACATTACTATCTTCACAAGATGCATATTTCTTAAGGACATGCTCTCAAACTATTCGCACATGTCGACGCTTACTATCATCGCAAACAACGCTTATTCACCACAATCGTATCACCACAGTTTATCATCAACTAAGAACTCTTGATGTCGTCTATTTTCTTGCATTGCATAAGGCTACTATTATGCAATCTGAGGTTCTACGCTACCTCCCCTGCATTTTTATTTCATTTATTGCATAAGGCTACCATTCTGCCTTCCGAGGTTCTACGCTACCTCCCCTGCATTTTTACTTCCTGCACTGCATAAGGCTACCATTATACCTTCCAAGGTTCTACGCTACCTCCCCTGGATTTTTATTTCATTCATTGCATAAGGATACCATTCTGCCTTCCGAGGTTCTACGCTACCTCCCCTGCATTTTTATTTCCTGCACTGCATAAGGCTACCATTCTGCCTTCCGAGGTTCTACGCTACCTCATCTGCATTTTACTTCCTACACTGCGTAAGGATACCATTCTGCCTTCCGATATTCTATGCTACCTCCCCTGCATTTTACTTCATGCACTGCATAAGGCTACCATTCTGCCTTCCGAGATTCTACGCTACCTCCCCTGCATTTTTATTTCCTGTACTGCATAAGGATGCCATTCTGCCTCCTGAGGTTCTACGCTACCTCCCCTGCATGTTACTTCATTGCATAAAACTCCTATCTACCTCTTCAAAGCAACCACCTTTCGTGACGTTACTTATTTATGCTTCTCTTGGGCTAAGCTCTCTCCCTCTTTTCTTTCAAAAATCGCGAGACTAAACTTTGTCTTGTTTGCATGATACCACTGCATTCTTCATGGGATAAAATATCGCCAACTTGCCCAAAGGCGTCATCGTTTGTAGGCACCATCTTCATGGCCTGAGAACATCATTTCATGGCCTGAGGATCTCTTTTATTCAACTTGCATATCATTATTCAAAGGCACCATTGTTCGGAGACACAATCCTCATGGCTCGAGAACATCATTTCATAGCCTGCGAATCCCGCACCAAGCGATTCATGGCCCAGGACATCATGGTCTAAGGACAATCATCCCCAATTGTCCCGAGACAGCATTCATAGTCCAACGGGAACTAGAACCCCAATTCTGAATTTGGTAAGGAAAGTAGAAAAACCAGAATAATGGTTTACAATATCCAGTCCATATTTACAAAAAATTGCAAAGAAAAAGATTACATTATTACAATACCATTTTACCATGAATTTAAACTTCCTAAAAATTAAAAAATAATAGGTAGTAAAATGAAGAGAAATAAATAAGAAAAAGAACAATATTGCTCCTGTGCAAGCTGGCCTTCAGCATCTTCGAAATCTATATTCTTCTGGCTATTTTCTTAGTCACAAAACGACTAACTTAATAAACCATTCCTTAGGCATATTATGAGGCAACATGACCATTATTTGGTCAAATTGAATCCTAATCATGCGATAGTGTTAATTTTAAAGGACCTGACCTACTTTGGTGTACTCTTCTTGGAATGAACCTGACCATAAAGAGGTTAGGTTCAGTTCCGAGGATGCAAACCCATCCGTCCTTTAAGTCGTTCATATTATGGCTTGAATTCTCACAATGACTTACCAATTCTTAGGCATTTCGTAAGGCATGATTCTGACCATTTATTGGGTTAAGATTCCTGTCTTAATACCTTTTTAATTATAATCTAACTACTCTATAATTGTTTATGTATTATTATTGGGTGAGTCTGACCATGAATGGGTCAGACTTTCGATCTCATAATTCCACATTAGCCTAAGTTTAGGNACCAATAGGTTCTCAAGCATTCGTAGGATGAGTCATACCATAAACTGGGGTTTGACCCAACCTTGATGATGTTCCTACATCATTTTGACAGAATAGGTTCTTTGCCTTTTATGGACTGAATCTAACGATAGAAAGGGGTTAGATTCAACTCCATAAAGGTCCTATTCATCTCATAATTGTTCTGTAATTTTTCTTCGATTCTTTGGGTATTTTGGAGAAGGTGAATCTAACCATTTGGAAGGTTCAGATTCCCTACTCTCAAGCCACTGTTGGTTACCCATTTTGTACCCTTAAGGGGTGACAAACTACTGTTTAAGTACCTAATATGGGGTGAATTTTACCATTATAGAAGGTCAAATTCATATACCCTAGTGTTGTTTCATAAAAATATCTGGATATTTAAAACCTAAACCAAACCAGTATTTANTTTAAGCACCTAATATGGGGTGAATTTGACCATTATAGAAGGTCAAATTCATCTACCCTAGTGCTGTTTCATAACAATATCTGGATATTTAAAACCTAAACCAAACCAGTATTTAAACATCTTTATAGGATGAACTTAACCATTGGGGGTTAAGTTCATTACCCTTGATGTTGTTTTACAACACAACCATTGATTGCACAGTCATATAAAAGACAGTTTTGAGATGAAAAAGGCTTATGTCAAATTCAGAGATTAGAAAACTAAACAATTATGATGTGTTACTCTATATACATGCATATAAGTTTATACAGAAATATGTCTAAACAAATAAAAATACAGATTCATAGAGGAAAGACAAACAGATTTCACATTTTTCATATTTCATAAAAAGGGAACTCAGTTTTACATACCTTTAGAGTAAGATAACAACAGAAAAACTTGACCAAATAAAGGTCAAGCAGAGAGAGTCAGCAGAAAGGAAGAGAAAACCCAGCAGCAACAAACAGTAAACCGACATCAGAAAAAAAACCCAGGGAAAGACGATTTTTGAATACCCAAATGATTGAATAAGAACAACAACCAAGACCAAGTCTTCTAGGATAGAAGATCACAGCTACCAGACAACCTAAGCGCAGATTGTTTCCTACTCCTACTGTAAATCCTTTTTGCTTTTGTTTTCCAAGTTTTTAATAGTCGAAGTTGTATTTTTCAGTCTAAAGGATTCAGAGAAGTGTCTAAAAAATCCTCCTCTAGTGGTAAAAAGTGTGTGCATATATAGGGACAATTGGGATGGGATATGCTTAGCATATTCCCTATCCTCAATGAGCTGAAAATGGTACAGGTACAACTGTCAACCCTATCCTTTTGGGACAGCTGTATCTTCCAGAACATTCCAGCCCCTTCTATCCCTAAAGTATCTGATTTCCGGATATTTATCTAATCTAGAAGGTTCTTTTGGGTGACAACTAACTGTTCTTAACTAAGGTTGAGTCAATTAAATGAAGATTAGTTGATTAAATGCCTAAAGTTGGCTTTCGTACTACTTACTATGTTTAAGTCATTAAATCAACAATTTAATTAAACTTAAAGGAGGTTAGTCAAACCAGTTCCCTTAAACTTAGGTTAATTTAATTAAACTAAATGAATCTGCCTTAGTTCATTACCCTCAAGCTACTTGTTTTAAACAGATTTTATTTTTAGTTACATACTTTAAGAAGCTACCTAAGTTAATTTCTAGATTGAAGAAGTTGGAATCATTTAAATGTGAGTCTAAGTGAAACAATTATTCTTAAACTTAGTTAATTGATCTTAACTAGTTATCTAGGACTTAGCTCAACTAAAAATATTAAGTCTACTAGTTGAGTGTGACTTATTGCCTAATTGCTCAATCAATTTAAGCTCAAATTGACTCCCATTTTGAATTTCAATCAGTAGTCAATTGAACTAATTGGTTTAAACAATTTCATTAGGTGTAATTAGGCTTATTACNTTGAATTTCAATCAGTAGTCAGTTGAACTAATTGGTTTAAACAATTTCATTAGTTGTAATTAGGCTAATCTACTAACTCTTAGTCACTTGAGTGATTAGTCCTATGAAACTGAACTTTTGAACTATTTTGATCCTTCTAGGATCTTAGTTCGATTAAAGAAAGTTAGTTCGGTTAATAATTAAGTAATAAGTAACTTTATTCTGATTTAATTAATTAGTAGCTAAACCTTGTTGCCTTATTAAGGGTTGATTAATTTCAGATTGATCAATTACTTTAAACTTTTTTAGACTTAGGTCAATTCACTGTTATTTAGTTCAAATATATAGTTAATTAGTTGTGTATAATCGTCTAATTAGACCATTATTTGATCGATTGAAACTAAAGTCGAAACCATAAGTAAGAAAACAAATAGAAAGTATAATTAATATAGGCTTGCCTATCCAACAAAACTAACAATTTCAACTAAAACGAATATCATGTTAATTAAACAGAAAGGCCCATGGACTCCTAAAATCNGGGGGGAAACAGTCTGGGAGGAAACAATAGTCCCCAACCAGTGAACAATTTGGACAATAAGGTATAGATTAGGTACGCATGCATATTTAGAACTAAAATGACCAAGAAGAGAATATATTCAACAAAACTAAACTCGAATCAAAGATTTCAAGCTAATCGGCTAAACATAGTATAAATGCATTTACAGATCTAAACTAAGTCAAGAACAAACAAAATTCTACAAACATGTGTTAAACAGTAAGGCATGGGGTTTCATTTTCTTTCTAAAAGTGAAGCAATATCAGAAATAAAAAGATACAAGGGGGAAGGGATACCAGTGTGGTACTAACAAACTCCGGCAGGGTTTGGAACTAATCCAAACCCACATGAATCAACAGCTCTCATCAAGAGTTGTTGACTCATGTGGCTTTGAACTGTTAATTGTTCCGGATCGGCCTGGTAACATGAAACTAGGTTTTCTGCCTTTCTTAGATCTGAAATCGAAGGAATTCGAGTGGGTTTTTAGGGAAGCTAATGGTGGGATGGGGTTAAGGGGGAGGAGAAGATCATAGGGTGAAAGTTTGGGAGTGGTTGGAGAAGGTCCGGTGGCCGGACGGCGGTGGGATTCTGGGGCGGCTAGGGTTTAGGTGTTAGAGTTCGAGAGAGATGAAGGAAATGGGGCGGCTAAGGTTTAGGTATGGGGTTGGGTTTCAGATTGAATGAGGGTATGGGGTGGGGTTCGGGCAGTTAACTACTAAAAGGGTGGCCACTTCCCAGTCGTTGGATCAAGGATAGATCAATGGTTGGGGTTTAACTTGGCCTAAACGACGTCGTTTTGGTTAAGCTGGGGCAGGCCGGGTAGGGGATTTGTGTTGGGCTGTCTAGTGCACAGAAAATAGGGGTTGGGCCTGGGTCTTTCTTGGCCCAGGTCCGATTTTTTTTTCTTAGTTAATTAACTTAATTATTCTAATTAAATTAAACTCTAACTTAATCAAAAAATGTAGCAATTAATTTCAAACATTATTTTTCATATATTTACATATTAATTAAGAATAAAACAACCAATTATATATTCTTAATTAAATCTATGATTTATCGAATAAAATGATTAATTTTTTATAGTAATTAGTTATTAAAACTACATTACGTTAAATACTCGTGATTTGTCTATTATTTAATTAATTACAACTAATAACTTCATAATGCAAAATGTTCAATGGTTTGAAAGATGAATTGTGGATATGCAAACAATGCAAATAATTCACAATTAATTACTGAAAAAATCAACCAATATTCATAAAATCAATTGATTTATTGGGATTTTTATAGGACGATATGGCGAGTAAAAATCACATGCTCACAGGCCCTATCGACCCTGATAACCACCCTGGAAATTCTGAAGCGGCGGTGCACCGATAGGTGCTGGTGGCGCAATGTAAGGCTGCTGATCGGAATAGTACGTCAGATAACCACGACCCCTGAAGTACCATGGGAAACCTGGAGAGCTGACTTAAAAGGTCTGAGAGGATGACCCTTGCCTGAACAATCCCTGCTTCCAGATGAGGCTCCACTGAAACGACCGAAATGACGGGGCCTCTTATCAGCCCCCTGACCACCACCCTGTGACAGAATCCTCCCAATCCTCCTGGCCACATTGGCCGCATCCTGGAACGATATGTATGTACCTGACTCTCTATCCATCTGAAGTTTGATAGGACGGGCTAATCCCTCAATAAATCTCTGAACCCTCTCCCGACCAGTGGGGAGTACCATAAGAGCATGTCGCGCTAGAGTGATGAATCGGGTCTCATACTGAGTGACTGACATAGATCCCTGTTGGAGACGCTCAAATTGCCTCTGAAGATCCTCTCTCTGAGTAATGGGAAGGAACTTCCCAAGAAATACCTCTGAGAATTGAATCCAAGCCAAAGGTGTAGATCCAGCTGGTCTGGCTAAGCAATAGTCTATCCACCAACTCTTGGTTGTGCCCAATAATCGAAAAGTAGCAAAGTCAACCCCGTTGGACTCCACTATGTCCATATTCTGAAGAACCTCATGGCAGCTATCCAAATAATCCTGGGGGTCCTCTGATGGTGAACCAGTAAAAGTAGCAGTGAATAACTTAGTGAACCTGTCAAGTCTCCACAAGGCATCTGCTGACATAGCTGCTCCCTCTACTACCGGTGATGCAATACCCGACTAAGCTACTCCGGCTGGTTGAGGTGCCGGAGTTTGAAACTGTGGAGCTAGCTGCTCTGGCACACGGGCGGCAGGAGTTTGGGTACCTCCCCCAGCCTGAGAGATGGCTAGTGCAGTAGGAAAAAGACCCGCCTGTGCTACACTCTCCATGAGTCCGACTAGATGGACAAGGGCGTCCTGAAGCACTGGGGTAGCTATGAACCCCTCTAGGACCTGAGCTGGTCCAACTGGGATTGCGGGAACAGGGACCACCTCGTCAGACTCGACCTGAGGGTCCCCCACTAAGGCTGTTGCTCTAGGTTGAGCCCGGCAGCGGCCTCGGCCTCGGCCTCCAGCACGGCCTCGTCCTCGACCTCGGCCCCTCATAGGAGATGTAGTGGGAGTGTCGGGATGCTGAGCGGAACCAAGGGAAGCACGCGTCCTCTCCATCTACGAGAGAATAGAACAGATACTCAATCAGTACTCAGAATTCATATCACATGACAGAGATGAAAAGAAATGTAGAGTCATCCTAACTTTGCAGCCTCTGGGGGATAAATACATACGTCTTCATACCGATCCCTCAGACTCTACCATGTTTTCTGTGAGTTGTGAGACCTAAGCAACCTAGTGCTATGGTACCAACTTGTCACGCCCCAAAATCCCTCCATCGGGCCGTGATAGCATCTAACGTTGAACCCGCTAGACAAGCCAACGTATATAAATAAACAAGCAAATTAACACCAATTTAATAGGATAAACTAAACGATTCAGTATTTAACAGCGGAATTAAAATGCTGTTGCAAGATAAATAAGGATAACATAATACGACAACGTGTAAATTTCCCCAAAACCTGGAGTCACAAACTCACGAACTATCTAAGAGTGCTAAATACAAGTCTGAAAGGAAATATATGTCTTCCTCTGAAACTAAAGGAAAAACAAGACAGAATCGAAGACAAGGGATGGAAGAGACGCCAAGGCCCATGGACGCCAGCGGCTATACCTTGAAGCCTCTATAATGAGATGGAAGACACTCCCACTAATAATGTCCTCTGGGCTCGGCCGCGTAATCTGCACAACATAAGGAAGTACAGGGGTAGCATCAGTACAACCGACCCCATGTACTAAGTAAGTGTTGAGCCTATCCTCGGCGAAGTTGACGAGGCTAAGACACGACAACAAAATGTGCTGTGCAGTTCATTAATATAGCAGAAACTAAACAAGAATACAATTACGGGGAGAACATGCTGGGGGTAAGAGGTAGCAAATACTGAAATGACATAACGAAAACAACACTCCGAAATATTTGAAAATAATAACGGGAAATGAAAAAACAGATTAAACAGTGAAAGATGCGGCACGGCATGTCCCCTCGTGCATAATAATAATATAAAATGAGGCACGGAATGTCCCCTCGTGTATAATCAATATAAATATGGCACTGAATGTCCCCTCATGCATAATAATAATACAAAACATATCATGGAGTGTCCCCTCGTGCATAATCAATATAAACATGGCACGGAATGTCCCCTCGTGCATAATTAATATAAACATGGCACAGAATGTCCCCTCGTGCATAATCAATATAAACATGGCACGGAATGTCCCCTCGTGCATAATTAATATAAACATGGCACAGAATGTCCCCTCGTGCATAATCAATATAAACATGGCACGGAATGTCCCCTCGTGCATAATTAATATAAACATGGCACAGAATGTCCCCTCGTGCATAATCAATATAAACATGGCACGGAATGTCCTCTCGTGCATAACATGAATATAAAACATGGCACGGAATGTATCCTCATGCATAATCAATATAAACATGGAACGACATAACCCTTCGTCCTTTAATACTCTTCCACACCCAAACAACAATGCACAAACAAGGGCAAGGAAGTAGATAGAGTGAAAATAGAAATCCCGGCAAGGGTATATTTCAATAACTCTTTCTCTTTCTTTCACTTTCATTTCCATGATTTATTCTATTACTTGAGCCAATGCTCCAATGGATGCAAATATCTCATATATCTTCATTATCCGTTTCACAGTTTGAGCCAATGCTCCAAAGATGTAATTATCTCATATATCTTCATTATTCGTTTCACAATTTGAGCCAATTCTCCAAATATGTTTAACGATTTCAATTCCCTTCACATGCCCATTTACAACATATAGAGATCATCAATTAAGCATAGAAATTACAACAAAATCAGAATATTCACAATATAGGGACTCACGGTCATGCTAGACACCAATGTACAGATACTCGTCACCATGCCTATACATCGCATTTGACAATTAGAAAATAGCAAGTAATACTCAACTCCTATTCCCTCACGATAAGGTTAGGCCATACACTTATCTCGAGTCTGAAGTATAGCAATCAACCCGAAACCACACGTTTGCCACGAGTATCTGACTTTAAATGGCCCAAATCTATTCAAATAAATTTTGTATCGTAATTCATATCTCATGCACTGATTTTACTAACAAATTCAAGGTTACGGTGCGAAATTAGGTGAAATGACCAAAATGCCCCCCCCCCCAGGCCAGCATCTTGGAGTCGGGTAAATTTTGCATATCCAAAACCCTCCTACTCTCACGAGTCTAGCCATATAAAAATCTCTCAAATCGGAGGTCAATCACCCACTCAAATCCCAATTTATGAAAAACCTAAGTTCTACCCAATTCACCAAATTTCACCCATGAAAATCTTTGATTTTAAGTTGAAAACATGTTAAATGATGTTAATGATTGAAAAGAAATGAGTAAAAACCACTTACAACTGATTTGGAAGAGTCTTGTTCTTTGGAAAATCGCTTAAGAGTGTTGAGTTTGAGAAAATATGAAATATGAAGTGAAAATCTCAATTTTGTATAGTGCAGGCCACTAGTTGGCATCGCAATTGCAAACACCCCTGCATGGGAATTGCGAATAATAGTTCGCATTTGCGAACACTGTGCAGGAGGAGGGACTTCTCATTTGCGAAGGGAGGATCGCATTTTCGATCACTGTGCAACCAGTGCACCTTCGCATTTGCGATGCTGGCTTCGCATTTGCGAGCACTGCCAGCCAGTGCACTTTTCGCATTGCGATACTGGCTTCGCATTTGCGAAGCCTGCAAAACAGAACATCAGCAGACTCTAAGTTCAAAAAATGCAATCCGTGGCCTATCTGAAACACACGCGAGCCCTCAGGGCTGCAAACCAAATATACACACTACCTCAAAAACATCATATGAACTTATCTGTGCATTCAAATCGCCAAAATAACATCATATATATCAAATTAAGCCTCAAAATCCATGGATTCTATCAAATTTCATAAAACATCAAATTTTCCATTTTAAGTCCGAAACACATCAAACGACATTCAATCTCAACCAAACTTTACAGAAAGAGCTCAAAGCATATATAAGACCTGTACCAGGCGCCGGAACCAAAATACGTGCCCGATACCATCACTTTCTAATCAAATTTCATTTTCAATTTCCATAGATATTTTCAAAAAACAATTTATCTCAAAAATTCATTTCTCGGGCTTGGGACCTCAAATTCGATTCCGGGCATAGGCGCAAGTCCCATATTTTTCTACGGACCCTCCGAGACCGTCAAATCACGGGTACGGGTCCGTTTACCAAAAATGTTGACCAAAGTCAACTTTAATCAATTAATCATTATGAAATTAACGTTTCATCAAGTTTTCACATCAAAGCTTCCCGGCTGCATGCTCGGGCTATGCACGCATATCAAGGTGAGATTAACAGATGCTTTCGGGGCCTAAAACACTTTTTTCTGCTAAATTATACAAGATGACCTTCGGGTTATCACAATCTCCACCTCTAAACAAACGTTCGTCCTCGAACAGACATAGAAAACTACCTGAATCGGGGAAAAGGTGGGGATAACGGCTTCGTATATCGGGCTCGGACTCCCAAGTAGTTGCCTCAACAAGCTGACCTCTCCACTGAACACGAACCGAGGATATCTCTTCGATCTCAACTGACGAACCTGCCGATCTAATATGGCTACCGGCTCCTCCTCATAAGACAGATCCTTGTCCAACCGGACACCACTGACTTCAAGTACATGAGATGGGTCTACAACATACCTCCGGAGCATAGACACGTGAAATATTGGATGCGCGGCTGACAAACTGGGTGGCAAGGAAAGTCTGTAGGCCAGCTCCCCTACCTTGTCAAGAATCTCAAATAGACCAATATAGCTAGGGCTTAACTTTCCCTTCTTTCCGAATCTCATCACGCCCTTCATGGGATACACCCGAAGAAATACCCGGCTGCCTATCATAAATTCTAAATCTCGAACCCTGCGATCTGCATAGCCTTTCTGCCTGGACTAAGCTGTACGAAATCTATCCTGAATGATATTCACCTTGTCCAAGTCATCTTGGACTAACTCAGAACCAAACAATCTAGCCTCTCCCGGTTCAAACCATCCGACTGGATACCGACACCGTCTACCATACAACGCCTCATACGGAGCCATATGAATGCTCGAATGATAGGTGTTGTTGTAGGCAAACTCTGCTAAAGGCAAAAACTGATCCCACGATCCACCAAAATCAATGACACAAGATCGCAACATATCCTCCAAAATCTGAATAGTACGCTCGGATTGCCCGTCCGTCTGAGGATGACATGTTGTGCTCAAATCGATCTATGTGCCGAACTCTCGCTGAAATACTCTCCAAAAATGGGAGGTAAACTGAGTACCTCGATCCGATATAATAGATATGGGCACACCATGCAGTCTAACAATCTCTCTCATATAGATCTTTGCCAACTTCTCTGGTGAATACGAAACTGATACTGGAATGAAGTGCGCTGACTTGGTCAGCCTATCCACAACGACCCATACTGCATCAAACATCCTCTGAGTCTGTGGGAGTCCAACCACAAAGTCCATGGTGATAAGCTCCCACTTCCACTCAGGAAGTTGAATATGCTGCATCAAACCACCGGGTCTCTTGTGCTCGTACTTAACTTGGTGACGGTTCAAGCATTGAGCTACATAAGATACAATATCCTTCTTCGTCCTCCGCCATCAATAGTGCTTCCGAAAGTCCTGGTACGTCTTTGCGGCGCCCGGATGAATAGAATACCGGGAACTATGGGCCTCCTGAAGTATCGACTCACGAATGCCATCGACATCGGGTACACAAATACGACCCTGCATCCTCAATACTCCCTCAGCATCGACCATAACCTACTTAGCATCTCCGTGCCCGACTCTACCTCTAAGATCACATAAATGGCGATCATCATACTGCCTGGCCTGAATACGGTCATAGAATGAAGAACGGGCCACGTTATGGGCCAAAACACTGCCAGTCTCAGAAACCTCCAATCTCACAAATCGATTGGCTAACACATGAACATCCAAAGCAAGAGGTCGCTCTCCGACTGATAAGTCAACAAGACTACCCATGCTAGCTGACTTCCGGCTCAAGGCCTCGGCCACCACGTTGGCCTTGCCCGGATGATAAAGAATGGTAGTATCATAATCCTTCAGAAACTCTAACCATCTCCTCTGTCTCATGTTCAACTCCTTCTATTTAAACAAATACTGCAAGCTCTTATGATCCGTGAACACCTCACATGTAACACCGTACAAGTAATGCCTCCAAATCTTCAATGCATGCACGATAGCTGCTAACTCCAAGTCATGAACTGGATAGATCTTCCCATGGACCTTCAACTGACGAGAAGCATAGGCTATAACCTAGCCATCCTGCATCAACACTGCACCAAGCCCAACCTGTGAGGCATCACAATACACGGCATACGATCCTGAACCCGTGTGCAAAACGAACACTGGTGCCGTGGTCCAGGCTGTTTTGAGCTACTGAAAGCTCGCCTCGCACTAATCAGACCACCTGAACTGGACACTTTTCTGAGTGAACCTGGTCATCGAGGCTGCAATAGATGAGAACCCCTCCATGAACCGACGATAATAGCCTGCCAATCCCAAAAAGCTCCGAATCTCTGTAGCTGATGCTGGTCTAGGCCAGTTCTTGACTGCCTCAATCTTCTTCGAGTCAACCTGAATACCCTCTACTGACACGACATGACCCAGGAATGCAACTGAGCTCAACCAGAACTCACACATTGAAATTTTTTCATAAAACCGACTATCCTTCAGAGTCTGAAGAACCACTCTGAGATGCTGCTCGTGCTCCTCCTGACTGTGGGAGTATATCAATATATCATCAATGAAGACTATCACGAACGACTCCAAATAAGGCCTGAACACTCGTTTCATCAAGTCCATAAAAGCTTCTGGGGCATTTGCGAAGGGAGGATCGCATTTGCGATCACGGTGCAACCAGTGAACCTTCGCATTTGCGATGCTCTCTTTGCATTTGTGAGCACTGCCAGCCAGTGCACTGTTCGCATTTGCAATGCTGGCTTTGCATTTGCGAAGCCTGCAGAACAGAACACCAACAGACTCTAAGTTCAAAAAATACAATCTGTGGCCTATCCGAAACTCACTCGAGCCCTCGGGGCTCCAAACCAAATATACACACTACCTCAAAAACATTCTATGAACTTATCCGTGCGATCAAATCGCCAAAATAACATCATATACATCGAATTAAGCCTCAAAATCCATGAATTCTATCAAGTTTCATAAAAAATTAAATTTTCCATTTAGGTCCGAAACACATCAAACGACATCCATTTCAACCAAACTTTACATAAAGAGCTCAAAGCATATATAAGACCTGTACCGGGCACCGGAACTAAAATACGGGCCCGATACCATCACTTCCTAATCAAATTTCATTTTCAATTTCCATAGATATTTTCAGAAAACAATTTAACTCAAAAATACATTTCTCGGGCTTGGGACCCCGGAATTCAATTCCGGGCATACACCCAAGTCCTATATTTTTTTACGGACCCTCCGGAACCGTCAAATCACGGGTCAGGGTTTATTTACCAAAAATGTTGACCAAAGTCAACTTTAATCAATTAATCATTATGAAATTAACTTTTCATCAAGTTTTCACTCAAAGCTTCCCGGCTAGACGCTCGAGTTACGCACGCATATCAAGGTGAGATTAACAAAGGCTTTAGGGGCCTCGAATCACAGTTTTCTGCTAAATTACACAAGATGACCTTTCGGGTCATCACAATTTATCAATTACTTTTTCGTGCAAAATTCCTTAAAATTACTTAAATTCCATGATCTCAGGAAATCAAGCTGCATGTAACATTAATCACTAAGCATATAATTCATTTCAAGGAAAACATAAAACATGTTTTAAGCCTAACTACCCGGACATTTCAATAATAGCCTCTACGTACGGACTCTCGCCACATATAGCAATTAAATCACCTAGGGGGACAGTTCCGCCTTACAAGGTTAGAAAGAAGACTCACCTCGCGTCGCTCCTACACCGCGGGTCAAGAATGCGCCCAAAACCCCGAACTTGTCACCCACGGACTCGAAACTAGCCAAATGTTGTACAAATATGTCAATTTATATTCAAAGTAGGGAATTCTCCTATTACTTAGCTAAATTAACCATTCTTGAAGAAATTCTAAAATCCAACCCCGGACCCGCATGCCCGGATTCTAAAAATTCTCGAAGGAAACACTCACCTGTAGCCTAAAGATCATTAATATACGATTTTTACTTGATTTCATAGCTAATTCACGGGTAAATTCTCAAATTATCGAAAGTCCTAGTTTACTACCCAATTCTTGATTTTTCACTAATAATGTGATTAAACTTAACTAGGAATTCATGCATGAAGCTAATATTAGAGTAGAATTTACTTACCTTCAATAACCAAGTCGTTTGCCCCTCAAAAATAGTGAAAATCACCCCAAGGAAGAAGAAGGAGATAAAGAAAATGAGTTAAATCCCGTGTATAAAAACACACTATCTGAACAGTGTTTCCGCACCTGCAGCTCGAGGATCGCACCTGCGGTCTCGCACCTGCGAACCAAGGCTCGCACCTACGAAAATGGACGAGGGAGTCTGGGCCCGCACCTGCGGAGTGGAGACTGCACCTGCGGCTCCGCTCCTGCGGAACTTTGTCCGCACTTGCGAGAATTGGCCTGACCACTGGAGGTCGTACATGCGAGGTTGGGACCGCAGGAGCGGTCCCGCACCTGCGACTTGTCAATCGCACCTGCGGTCACACTAGAACAGGTGCACTAGCAGCTATTTCAACTGTTTTTTGGCCTCGTGTGGTGTCTGGGAGGCACCTGGGCCCACCCGAGCCCCCGCCCAAATATACCAACAAGTCCCAAATCATAATATGGACTCGCTCGAGCCTTCGGAACACCCAAAACAATGCTAAAACTGCAAATCACACCTCAAAACCCCAAGAACCAAACTTAGGAACTTTAAGTTTTCTAGACTTCGCTAACAACGCGCCGAAATGACCTTTACTACTCGGAATGACACCAAATTCTGCAGGCAAGTCATAAATGACATAACGGAACTATTCCCAGTCTCAGAATTCCATTCGGGCCTCGATAACACAAAACCACATCCCAAACCACAATAGGAACTTAAGGAACTTCTTATTTCAATATTGAGTGCCGAAACGCTCCCGGGTCATCCAAAACCCGTTCCAAACATATGCCCAAGTCCAAACTCATCATACGAAGCTACCAGAACTATCAGAACTCGATTTTGGGGCCAATTACCCAAAATGTTGACCGAAGTCAAACTTAGCCTTAAATGCCAACCTTAAGGAGCCAAGTGTTCCTATTGCACTCTAAACACTTCCAAATCCCGGACCACTCGCCCCGCAAGTCATAAATTATAATAAGCCATTATGGGAAGTTTTATTTAGGGGAATGGGGACCGATAACGCAAAATGACAAGTCGGGTCGTTACAAGTAAATATTACAGGTAATTGAATAAGGCAAGAATGACTAATTGAGGTCATAAACAAGGAAATAATCAAGAATTTGCACATGAATTTTAAACAGAGTGAATCGGTCAATAAAAATTTCAAAGTAATATTGATTTCTGGGGAGAGAAATATCAACTTCCACAAATAGAAAATAGGCTAAGTAAAACTGCAGAAACACATAGAAATTAGCCAGAAATTGACTCAGAAACCCTAATAGAGATTAATTAGGGTAAAAATCACAAAGCACTAGATTTGACTAAGGAAAATTGTGTAAGTCAAAACACAGAATGAACCAATACAACTAACCTTTGCATAAACCAGTCAAGAACACTAAGGATAATCGATTAAACGTTTAAAAATCAGAAAGACCTTTGAGAAAATGACCTGTCGTGAACCTAGTTTAGGGGAAAATCGAAAATAAGTTGAAACTAGAAAATTTCCAAGGAAAACATGTGATAGTTGCTCGATTCGTCTCAGATCTATACAGATCGGAGAAGATCGGAGAAAAAATAGGGTTTTTAAGAAAGCATAAAAGAGACGAGAACATAAACCTAGAAAATCATGTATACATAGCAAAAATAAGAGAGGTTCTTACTCAAAGTTGAGAAAATAGCCTGAAGCAGGCAAGAAATAAAAAGGTGTAAACCTGACCGCCTATGTCCCTTGAAATCTCCTCAAGGATCTAGGAAACAGATGGACCATAGCAAGTAGGGGGCCAGTAGAGGCCTGAGACGACGAAGAAACACCATAGGATGGTAGTGTAAGCTGGTGACGGCAACTGGAAATTACGGTTCAGATAGAGAGAGTTTGACAGAGGAAGGAAAGGGTGACAGCGAGGGAAGGGTGGAAAATGAAAGGTTTGGAGGAGGGGGTGTTACTAGGTTAATTATGGTAGGGGGTAATCTGGACCACTGATCAAAATGATCAACGGACATGATTGGCCAAAGTATTGGGTCGGGTAGGTTGGGTTTTAGGCTCAAAGGGTTTGGGACAAAATTATAAGGGGTTTTAGGCTGGTATTTTAGATTAAAATTGAAAACAAAATGGGGCTATTTATTAAATACCCAAACGATTTAATAAATTAATTTGTAAATAATTATCTAATTATAATAAATGATTTTTATGTACAGAAATGTTTTAAAATAATTATTTAGTATTTTCAAAATACAATGGACCAATTTCTGGTAAAATAATGCAACAATGCATGCATGTGCTACAATTGCAAAGTTATTGCAATTGAAACAAAAAAAGAGCCAATCTTGCCATTTATGAAATAATTTGGACTTAATAGGACCATGAATGGTAATATTAAATCAAGAAATGTTTTATAGATGATGGAAAAATACCAATTGATGCTAATGCATAATTTTAAAGGTATATATGCATTTTAAAAAATATTGTAGGGAAATATTAGTTATCAACATGACCCCAATCTGTGTTCCAACTATCCCGGGAGGTTCTTAGTAAAATATGGGACTTGGGAGTATTCCCGGAGTTGAATTTCGAGGTCCCTACAAGTAGAAAACAATTTTTGAAGAAAATTGTTGTGTTGGTTTTTACAGGAAATGAAGAAATGAAATAATATTTGAAATCATTGGTATCGGGTCCGTATTTCGGTTCGGAGCCCGGTAGAAGTTTGTTATAATATTTAAGTATTATATATGAAATTTGATGACAATTGGAGTTGATTTGACGTTATTTGGAAGTCCGGTTGAAAAGTTAGAAATTTGAGTGTTCTTGAGAAAATCATGAGTTTTGAGGTCGATTAGTATTTTTTGATGTTATTTTGATGATTTTATTGCACGACCGAGTCCATATAATGTTTTTTTAGACTTGCATGCATGTTTGGTTTGGATCTCCAAGGGCTCGGGTGAGTTTTGGGTAGGCTACGAAGTGGTTAGACGTAGAAAAAGAATTGCACAGTTGAAGTCTGGTGTTGCCCAGGTCTCTCACCTCGCAAATGCGAGATCAGGCTTCGCAATTGCGAGATCAGGCTTCGCAATTGCGAAGCTGACAGACCTGGGAAATGCAAGCTATTTCGTCGCAAATGCAAAGACTATCTAGGAAGCCCATATGTCGCAAATGCGACAATATTATCGCAAAAGAGATTACTGAAAAATTATAAATGGTTTGCCATTGCGAACCGTTGACCGCAATGGCGATAACTACAAGCTATATAGTGGGATTTAAGACGGGATTTTCATTTATTTTTCAATTCTTTTAAACCCTAAACCCCCATAGACGATTTTCCAAAGACTCAAGCTTCTACAAATCATAGGTAAGTGATTCCAAACTAATTCCTTTCAACCCTTAATAACTTTTAACAAGATTTCAACCTAGAATCTAAAATTTTCATGGTAAAAATTTGGATTTTTGGGTAGAACTTAGGAACTTCAAAATTTGGGAATTAGACCTCGAATTGAGGTCGGATTCCAAAACCAACTGTATATCCGAGCTTGGGGGAGAATGGGTAAATGGGATTTGGTCTGAACCTCGATTTTTGACCAAAGGGGCCCGGGGTTGCTTTTTGGATTCTGATAAGAAAACATAGGAAAAACATAGTCTCTTATTAAAGTTAATTCCTTTAAGCAATAATTGATGATATTGAACCAATTGTGATCAGATCCGAGCATATTAGAGGAAAATTCTAAAGAAGAAGTTTTGCTAGAGTAGTGAGTTGTTTGTGAAATTGAGGTAAAGGATTGGTTTAACCTTGACTTGAGGGAATAGGAATACCCAACTTAAATGCTATGTTAATTTTCATGTGTGTGGTGTATAGGTGAGGTGACGAGTATCTATGCACCACTAAATTACTTGTTGAACGTGATCCCTTCCCTGTCTCCAATTTATTTGATCCATGGCTTAATTGTTTTATGGGCATTGATGCCTCCAAGACTACTTGGTTTCGTCAACTTACTGTTAAATATGGTTTCAAGTATTGTTGAAGTGTTGGCTGTTCCCCTGGTTTCATTCTGATACATATAAAGGATGAGCTGGTTGATAGTGTTTTACTATATACTCTGATTGGTTTCATTGTGAAATGATGATTGATGACGTTTATGAATAGTACAGTTTTCTGTATACAATTGCTGAGACAAAAATATTGTGAAAGGCTTTGACCTGAATTGTGAAATCTTTTATAAATAAATTGATGTAATTGTTTGGTGGGAGCGGGTTACACGCCGCAACAAAGACTGATAAGGGTGGTATATATATATATATAGGGAGGAGCAATAAGGGTGGACAGGTGTGAGCAGATTGTGTGTCGCAACAAGGAGCAATAAAGGAGAACACTTATGTTTTATTGATTTTAAACACAATTATTAGGAAAACTTACTGTTTTACTTTACTGTTTTTCATATTATGCACTTACGATTATTTTAAAGTGGAATTTGAAAATTTGGAAACTTATGTAAGAATTTGGTTATAGCTGAGATCTGAAAAAGGTGGATGAGTTATTTTATTTATTGTTACAGAGTATTGTTTTGGTTTAGTTCAGAATTTCCTTCCTGCTTTATTATATATTGTCACAGGTTATATTATAAATGCCCCGCCGTAGCCTAGTCACTACTTCGTCGATGTTAGGCTCGGTACTTACATGGGGTCGGTTGTACTGATACTACACTCTGCACTTCTTGTGCAAATCCAGGTTCCGGTCAAAGCTGATCCTTTGAGCATTTACAGGGAGACACGAGCAAGATCTGCTGGTGTCCGCAGATTCCTAGAGTCTTCCCTTTATTATTTAGACATTGTTTTATTTCATTAAAAACAGAGATACATTTCTTTCAGCCAATTATTTGTAGTATTCTTTAGTAGTTCGTGAATTGAGACACCAGACCTTGGGTAGTTATATATATTTAGTATTAGTTCGTGGTTCATTTCATTATTTGTAAAATTATTCATAATGTCATTAATTGGAAAATAATAGATTTCCTTTTATTCTAAATTGTCTTGCTGTGTTTAAGAAAATATTCAAAAGAAAATGGTTAATTAAGTTCTAACATTGGCTTGCCTAGAAAGTGTGGTGTTCGGCGCCATCACGATCTTGAGGGTTGGGAATTTGGGTCATGATAAGTTGATATCAGAGCACTAGGTTGCCTAGGTCTCACAATTCACGAACAAGCTTAATAGAGTCTAAGAGATCGGTACAGAGACGTCTGTACTTATCTCTCAGAGGCTATCAAGTTAGGAACAAACCCATTTTTATTTCTACTCTATCGTGTGGTTCTTGTTATCTCAAAAACTGATGGAACTCTTCTATTCTCTCGCAAATGGCGAGAATACGTGTTTCTTCTCCTGGGGACCGACAATCAGATCTCCCCGCAACAGCAGCTTCTACCAAGGGGCACATGCCGAGGCCCTGCCAGAGACCGAGGAAGGGGCAGGACTTAAATCATTGCTCAGACAGCTTGTAATATGGTTGCTGAAGAAAAGGTTTAAAAGCTCATAAAGGGTTGACTATGTAAAACAAATGCACGGATAGAAAAATTTGGCACAATGGCAATCCAAGGAAGGCCTAATATCCTTCTTCAGACCCGGTTAGTCGAGGATTTCATCTGGAAACGTATTTCGGGCAAGTTCTAAACTACAGATGATGCAAGAGAACTTTCCAATAAATCTCACCTTACATAACACATGAAAACTCAGTGGAATACAAACCCAAGACCCAATTAAAACCAGTGAGTCTCTAGGAGATCACATCTAGCCTGAGAAAAATATTTTGTGAATATAAGAGGAAAAATAAAAAATTCCCAAATATTATTGTGTGATAATAATCCTTACTTCAACCATTTCTTTATCAATCACAAATCCAAATGTCGGGATTTAAATCATGTTGGTACCAAGAAAGCCACAAATTCGTCCAATAGGAACCATCCCAACTCAAACCACTTGTTCTTTCTAAATTAACGAAACTATATCTAAACTACGAGACTAATTCCCTAAAGAAAGTAGCCAAGCTATCCATCATCAGGAAGAGTTGAAACAAATTGTTCCAAAAGATTAACTGGTTACCAAGGATATCACCACCGAGATCAAACATACTAATATATATATCCACATGATAACTTAATAATGTCACAAAAAACAAAAACAAAATACTAATTCACCTACAAACGAAAAAAAAACAAACTAAATAGTCCTAGGAACACAAAACAAATATCAATTCACAATAAAACAAACTTAAAATTCCATCACAATTATTCAAGAAGCCCCCAACTCGAATGGGTTGCAATGCAACTAATCAAGATAGATTAAAGTGGTGGCAGGTGCTCCCTGAATACTGCATCTGTCACACCTCATTTTTCAACTACCCCTTGCTTAATGAAGGGTAGAGAGGGAGTTTTTCCACTTGAAGTGACATTATTAAGATTTGGGATTTATTTTAGTTTTCAGAGTCACCACCCGGATTTTTATGGTATTTCGGGACACCATTTATTTGTTGAAACCCCAAACCGAGGAAATTTTGACTCTATTTTAAATGTTTGCGACCAGAAATCCGAGTAAGGAATTCTGTTAACCCGGGAGAAGGTGTTAGGCATTCCCGAATTCCGTGGTTCTAGCAGGTTCTCTTAACTATTATTATTTGGCCTAAATCATCTGTTTATTTACATATCTTTGCCTATTGTGCTTTTAGCCTCTTTCACTTTTCAGCCGCTTTTAATATTTATGGACTTATCTTGAAAACAAGTCACGATGGTGTGCACTTGTTATTTTTAAACACATTATAATTACGCCACATGAAATGCACCCGTAATTACAACATGTTTATACTTTTGAAGTTAAAGACGGGGACATGAGTTGTCGCTCCCGAGTGTTGGTTAGGTAGCTTCGGTA
>ML349673.1:0-16385 GCA_005239505.1 Nicotiana paniculata | reverse complement strand
TGATTATCACCACACCAAAAGATATATGTAACATCTTCATTGAATATCTTATATATCTGTAGCATATAGTTATCAAAAACTATATTTGTAGTTGTGCAACGAAAAGGATGATCGTGAGGGTGGTAGCATTCCTTCTTTCTCAAATAATATAGGGCAATGTCAATATGCTTCATAAAAAAGCAAAAATAAAACAAATCTATCAGTCATAAAATAATTAAAAACAGTAAATTAAGAATAAAGAAAATAAATGCCTTGCGAATTATCAAACCTTATCATCAAGTACAAATCTACTATGTGAAAGCTCAAGGAAGAACATTTTGCTACTGATTTTTAGCTGATACAATTTGTATGGATTCTTCCTCACGCTATTATCATCAGCATATATATATCAATTTGTCCCCTGAAAATTTTTAAAATATGAAAATTATAATTTAGTCCTCATTTCCTAATTAAGGACACTAGGTCCTGAAGTTTGATTTTCAAGTTGAAAACTTAAGGACACTAGGTCCTGAAGTTTAAGTTTCTAGTTCAAAAGTTAAGGACACTTAGTCCTGTAGTTTGAGTTTCAAGTTGAAAAGTTGAGTACACATGGTCCTTAAGTTTGATCTTCAAGTTAAAAAGTTAAGGACACTTGGTCCTGAACTTTGATTTCCATGTTCAAAAGTTAAGGACACATGGTCCTGAAGTTTGAGTTTCAAGTTGAAAATTTAAGGACACTTGGTCCTGAACTTTGATTTCCATGTTCAAAAGTTAAGGACACATGGTCCTGAAGTTTGAGTTTCAAGTTGAAAACATAAGGACACTGGGTCCTGAAGTTTGATTTTCAAGTTGAAAAGTTGAGGACACATGGTCCTTAAGTTTGAGTTTCAAGTTGAAAATTTAAGGACACTTGGTCCTGAACTTTGATTTCCATGTTCAAAAGTTAAGGACACATGGTCCTGAAGTTTGAGTTTCAAGTTGAAAATTTAAGGACACTTGGTCCTGAACTTTGATTTCCATGTTCAAAAGTTAAGGACATTAGGTCTTGAAGTTTGATTTTCAAGTTCAAAACTTAAGGACACTAGGTCCTGAAGTTTTAGTTTTAACTTGAAAAGTTAAAGAGACATAGTCCTGAAGTTTGAGTTTCAAGTTGATAAGTTAAGGACACTTGGTCCTGAACTTTGATTTTCAAGTTCTAAAGTTAAGGACAGTTGGTGCTAAACTTAGACTTACATTCACAGAACTTAAGGACACTTAACTTTAGGAATTTCAAAATCAATACACTTAGTCCTAAATTTAATTCACAAGTTAAGGACACAAATTTAAGCAATTAACAAATAATAAAATACATTAAGGGACTTACGGTTTTTTGCGACCTTTCCTTTTCTCCTTGCCCAACCACGCAATGAATTTCTTCAATAATTTTGTATCATCTTTGGCATAATGAAAAATACATGTACGAGTATATTTTGATCTTTTCCAGCCTGAATTGTTGGGAGTATTTTCATTCTGTGCCATCAATTTTGCTGTTTTTCTTTCCTGTTCAAAAGGAGATTTCAACTGCCAACTAAGTATCTTATTCCTTTTGCCTCGACCAAGCTCTTCTTCAACATTTCCTTCAACCTCCATAGGAAAACCCTCATCAATGTTCATTTGTGTACTTGGAGGAGTAGGAGTAAGAATAGAAAATGATGGACAATCATAACCAATACTATCACCTCTCTTCCTTTTCCTAGTATATTGGTTAAGAGCTTCATCTTTGTTTTACTCTGCAGACAAAACTATATATACACATTAGTTTTCTGCAAGTTGTCAGGAGTTTCAATTATGAATATAATATTTAGGACACAATCAATACATGTCTCGTTCACACTGCATTCTTGTATATTTTCAACAGACGATTGAGCTGACATATTGGTTGCATTTTCTTTATCTTCCAACTGCACATTTTTTTATCTTGCAACTTTTCTCCATGCTCTTCAATTGCAAGTTCACAAGATTCTACAAAATATTTAAAAGAGCTAACACAATTAGTACTTGTTATGTATAAAATTTAAAAAATCACTGTCTAACCGTTTGCAACTGTCAAGATGATCCCAGTTAAATCATTATCTTTAGTAGCATTTTCTTCGTTTTCAATATTGTCGGGAACAGAGCGAGGTATAGAGAGATCACATGTTCCATCTATGCGTTTGGAAACAGTCTCATTTATGCTTGTTCCTTTGGTATTTTTGAAATCTTGAGATTATACTCCAGTTCTCTCTTGATACTCCACTCCATCTTCTTCCCTTGCAGCTTCAAAAGATTCTGTAACATTTACAATTAATACCCATTCTAATAATTTACTAAAACTAACATTCAACAAAACATGAAAATTCCATCTAACCTTGATTGGCAGAATTTTAAAATCCAAACTTCTCTTTATATGTGAGAGGTGTAGACATATCATATGTTCCTTCAAAACATTTGCATACAATCTCACTTACACTTGTTCCCAATGGACTTTATAAATCCTGAGATTGCACTATACATTTATAGATTTTCTCTGTTACTCCCGTCTCTTTTGGATTTTCCTGCTCTTGAAATTCTACAACATCTTGAACTTCCACTCCATCAATAGATTCTACATATATTTGTAACACAAAAAAGTTTATATGTATTACGCTATTTAATATAAATTTCAATGACAAAAAATTCATAATCTATATCTAACCTTTCCCAATTTGAGTGCCAATAACAGTTTCATCATCTAGATGTGCATCTCTATAATCGCTTTCATACTGAACTTCTGCATGCACATCCGTATCATTACGTTCACCACCACCTGCATCTTTGTTAATTGTCACAGTTCTGTACCATCACCATAATCATCAACTCCATATTTACTAATTGGAACACCAGATTCTCTCTCTATGTTCCGTTCATCATCTTTCACAAAAATCTTCAACAAAGTATCAATCTTTTATCCTAGATTTTTCTTTAAATCCTGTGAAAGAAACTAAATTAGAAACTTAAGGACAGACAATCCTTAAGTTTGAATTCCAAGTTAAAACGTTGAGGACACTTAGTCCTTAACTTTGAATTCCAAGTTCAAAAGTTAAGGACAGACAATCCTTAACTTTGAATTCCAAGTTAAAAAGTTAAGGACAGGCAGTCCTTAACTTTGAATTCCAAGTTAAAATGTTAAGGACAGGCAGTCCTTAACTTTGAATTCCAAGTTAAAAAGTTGAGGACACTTGGTCCTTAACTTTGAATTCCAAGTTAAAAAGCTAAGGACAGACAGTCCTTAAGTTTGAATTCGCAGTTAAAAAGTTTAGGACACTTGGTCCTTAACTTTGAATNAATTCCAAGTTCAAAAGTTAAGGACAGACAATCCTTAACTTTGAATTCCAAGTTAAATAACTTTGAATTCCAAGTTAAAAAGTTAAGGACAAGAGGTCCTTTACTTTGAATTGGTGTCTTTAACTTTAAACTAACTGAAATTAATGATATTACCTTCATATCATTTACAATCTTTTTTTCTGTCATGGATATCTTCTAATTTATTCTAGTAACTTCAGCCTGCAGATCCTTTTTAAACTGCTCTGATAATCTCTGAATCAAAAATCATAAAAACAAAAAAGTCTCTTAAGCAAAAAACAATCAAATAAAAAACTAATGCTACTAAAAGACAAAAAACTTACTTTAACAATTTCCTTAAGAATCGCTTCATCAAATTGTGTGGAAGAAGGCATTGAGCTTTGATCTTGAGAAAATGGCTCATGTACAGTAACAGCCTCTGCATCTTCTTCACAAGCAATAAATGGTTCCACCTCGATCAATTTATACAACTATTATATAAGAAAAAAAACACATAAGTTTTCAGAACTAAAAAACATAAACAAACTAATAAAAAATCGAGTAATCAGATTAACTTACACTTTCATTATGGAAGTATCTTTTACACAAAGAATCATATTGTGGAGATTTCATGTCTTAATAATATAACATCCAAGGATAGCCACATTCTCGAAATTTAACAAATTGTTTTTCTTGGAAAATTGGCAACACTTCCATAATCCAAACACAAAAAGCCAAAGGAAAGCCAAGTAGAGTGTAGATATCCTTGTCTTTATCTTTGTCTTTCTCTTTCTCATTCTCATTCTCATTCTCATTCTCATTCTCATTGGGCTTCAAACAACTCTTCAATGATTTCAAGAGTGTTTCATAACATAGAGAGCCCCAGTTGAATGAAGAGCAAAGTAGATCATCATCTACAATTTTCATTAACTTCTCATACACGTTTCTACTCTTCCTCTTACCCAACAAAACAGATTCAACAAAATATATTGTTGCTAAATTCACAACATCATCATCGCTGCCTTCAAATGACGAAGTTGTACCATCTGGGTGGCTAGAAGTAAAATCATACAAATCACCTAACTCAACACGATCCTTTTCAAGGAAATAGACTTTCAAACGCCTATTCTCTTTTTCATCTAAACCTTTAATATCCAGTGTAGAAGAATAGTTCAAACCAGTGATTATATTAAATGCTTCCCATGTAAACTTAAGTTCATGGTCAAAAACCTTGAACGTCATCGAATTAGCGTCATTACTTACAATTTCAGAAAGTAATAGACAGTGAATAAGTTTACTAGAAAACTTCACACTTCGTAACTTGAAAAAGTTCCCGAAAATACCATCCCTTAATTTCTTCCACTGCCGGTTTGACAAATTTTTTTTTATCGTTTCCTTATATTGTAGATCTCCTTTCCAATAGCTCATGAGGTTTCGCCAAACATTAAACTCGAAAACACGATCTCCTTCCATTATAACACTACAAAGAAGGAAAAAGAACATAAAACATTAAACTCGAACACACGATCTCCTTCCATTATAACACTACAAAGAAGGAAAAAGAACATAAAAGATTTGAACAAGCAGTCCTTAACTTCAAGTTTCAAGTTAAAAAGTTAAGGACAAGCAGTCCTTAACTTTAAGTTTCAAGTTTAAAAGTTAAGGACAATAGGTCATGAACTTCAACTTTCAAGTTTAAAAGTTAAGGACACTAGGTCTTTAACTTCAAGTTTCAAGTTCAAAAGTTAAGGACAAGCAGGCCGTAACTTCATGTTTCAAGTTAAAAAGTTAAGGACAAGCAGTCCTTAACTTAAAGTTTCAAGTTAAAAAGTTAAGGACAATAGGTCCTTAACTTATAGTTTTCAGTCCTTAACTTAAAAGTTCAAGTTAAGAAGTTAAGGACAATAGATCCTTAACTTATAGTTTACAATCCTTAACTTAAAAGTTCAAGTTAATAGTTTTCAGTTCTTAACTTTGAGATCCAAGTCCAAAAGTAAAAAACACTTCGTCCTTAACTTTTATGAACACATTTAACTAAAAATTCATAAACACAGTTAGTTTATGAATTCGAACGACTATTTTCATGAAATATCCTTACATAATCAAATATATTGATTGAACCACAAACAAAAAAATTACTGAATAACATTATCACAAAAATCCGATCCTTATTCGACACTAAAATCAACTTATAATCGTTATTTTCGAAATTTCAAACATACTTCGTGCAACACACATCATTGATCTCTATTAAACATATACAAAAACAAAAAATGCATAAAAGCAAAAAAAAATTAAATAAATCAAATAAAACAACTACAACTGGTTCGAGTTCGATAAATTACCAGTTCAATCGTACAAAGCAGAGAAGATGGCGAAGGAAAATATCAACTGCAACTGATTTGCATTCAAAGATGGTACCTAATCTAGCACAAAGAGGTCCGAAAAGTTTGCCTCACAATTTTCCCTGTTAATGAATAAAACAAAGGTTTTAACATATAAGAAGTAAACAAAGGGCAAAACAGTCTTTTCAAAATAATGTTAATAGAGTAGTGGCTATTTTTGCTCAGCATTAGAATTGTTGGATAAAAAATAAACACCACCTTTATTAGTGGCTACCACACGCAAATTTTACTCTTTTACCCCATGTTTATTCTTAACACGTGGGCTCCTTTTAACCCATACTTGGGCCTCTTTTAACCAATACCATAATTTTTAACCTATACCGATTTTTAATCATGGAAAGCAACAGTGATGAAGATTATGTGAAGAAGGTAAATCAACTTTGTCAAGAATTTAGGCCAAGGGGAGATTGTTAGGATTTTGCCCTGAATTTCTAATCTATTAGGACTCTCTTTCTTGAAGGAATGCAAAAAGACTCCTAAAAGGATTAAATCTCCTTAATATGTCTTATTCTTTTCTTGGAAGACAAGTTTTGCACATCTATAAATTAATGATCTCTACTTCTCACAAGAGCACAAAAAATACCCACAATGTAGTCATTAAAGAGTTTTGTTTAGGGGGGATTTTTCTCTTTATAGTTTTCTTTCTTTTATATTAGCTTTATCATATGTAGATCAATTGACCATTATAAACTATTATGCTTAATTTAGTATATGTTTCTTTTCTCGTCATGTTTTATCATCCACCAAGATTTGTATTGTTAGTTTACGCATGCACCATGTTATTTCGATCCCAACAAGTGGTATCAGAGCCAATGGTTAGAGTCAATGGTTGAACGAGGTTGAAGATAGATTGAATGCGTGTTTAGATCAAGACGATAATGAAGATTTATTCAACATGATACATGTGGAGATAAATTTACAATTACAATTGTATTCAAAACGCCTGCTGCTACGTTTTTATTGGAATAAAACTCTTTCCGACCCATATTTTTGCCGCTTTTAACCAATGCTAGTTTTAAGTCATGCCTACTTGCAACGCATGAGTTCCAGTTCCATAAACTCACGTTTTTTTTTAATGCATGAGCTTCTTTTACCCCATGTTTATTCTTAACACGTGGGCTCCTTTTAACCCATACTAGGGCCTCTTTTAATCAATACCAAGATTTTCAACCTATACCGACTTTTAATCATGGAAAGAAGCAGTGATGAAGATTATGTGAAGAAGGTAAATCACTTTGTCAAGAAAATTCAGGCCAAGGGGAGATTGTTAGGATTTTTTCCTGAATTTCTAATCTATTAGGACTCTCTTTCCTGAAGGAATGCAAAAAGACTCCTAAAAGGATTAAATCTCCTTAATATGTCTTATCCTTTTTTTGGAAGACAAGTTTTGTACATCTATAAATTAAGGATCTCTACTTCTTACAAGAGCACAAAAAATACCCACAATGTAGTCATTAAAGAGTTTTGTTTAGGGGGAGATTTTTCTCTCGATAGTTTTCTTTTTTTTTATATTAGCTTTATCATATGTAGATCAATTGATCATTATAAATTATTATGCTTAATTTAGTATATTTTTCTTTAGTCGTCATGATTTATCATCCACCAAGATTTGTATTGTTAATTTTCGCATGTGATGATAGGCTATAATTGCGTATTTTAGTCGCTTATTACACTCTAATTTACTGCACTTTAATTGAGTTTGAGCTTTAATCGCTAGTGTTTTGCACTAATTGTGTGTTTTATGCCTTCTAGGAGTGATTTCGAGATATATAGATATTATGGAATGAATTCAAGTGATTTTAAACTTTGATGTCTGAGTAAAAGCCCAAGGAATTAAGCGGAGATCATGTTCAGGGGTCAAATTTGATAGTTAAGAACAAACGAAGACTAGAGTAGGCATATTGTGTACTGTCTAGTAAAATAGATACAACATTTTTTTCCGAACTCTATTTGGGCTATATAATATATGGTTGGAAAGCTAACTCAAGGATCTATAGCTTTGTTGTTTTATGTTTTTCCAAATTCTAAAGGTAACAGGGTGAAAAATTCGGTCGAAACCGCGACCTCGGACCTGACGCGGACTGGGGCAGAATACTTGTTGATTAGCGCGGCCGGAGCGTGGTCTTAGCGTGCCCTCGCTACTCCAGACCTGAAAAATAGTATTTTTTCACATGGGAGAATGTATAATTGTTTGGGCCCGACCCTACTTGGTATATATACATGAGAAAACAGTATTTTGAGGAGGTTGGACATATTTTGGACACAAATTCGACCTAAGGAGGCAGAGACATAATAGGAACAAGGTGGTGAATTCTTCTATGAGTTTTTTCTTCCTCTTCCTATTTTTCATTGTTGGTTATGACTTTTAGTATTGTAGTTTTACATACTATTATGAATAGCTAATTTATTATCTAGGGTTTTAATGGAACCTTTTGTAGGATAAATTTTTGTTATGTTTTTATATAATTGAGCCGTAGTATTTTCTCTATTTATTCAACTATATTATTCTTGTTGTTGATTGAAGAGATGTCAATTAGCTATGCCTATTTAGTATGTATTACTCGGGATAGAGTGCATATTTAGGTAGTTGTTGAACAACATCACTCCCGACGTATGTGAGGAATCAATAACCAAGGGTTTAAAGGTGGGATTAGGGATAACGAAACCTTGGGTGCGATCTAAGTGAGCCGTACTTAATGCCGGCTAGCGTAACTCTGGAGAGTACATCTAGTAAATTATCGTAATTACTCGGGAGAGATTTATGGTAGTCAGAGCGCTCATGATCGGTAGAGAATACTTAGGCGAAATTATAGAAGACGTAGTGGGAAGGATTCCGACAATTGGGGAAATCCTAACTCTAGACCTCCTTAATCTTTCTCCAACCCGTAGTATCTTTAGTGTTAATTTACTATTTTAATTTGTTAGTTAGTAGTTAAACACAAGATTCTTAATATCTATAAGTTAGGAATTGTTCAAGCTTGTATTCTTGGTGATAGTGAATAACTGTAGATAAGCCTTAGTTCTCTGTGGGATTCGAATCCGGACTTGTAAACCGGATTATATTTGCAACGACCGCTTAGTCCTTTTTATAAGGCATAGTTGGGCGTGATCAAATTTTAGCGTCGTTGCTGGGGAACTAACGGTGTAGCTGTAGGTATACATATTTCTAGGTTGCAAGTTTGAACTTTTATTTTTGTTTCTTGTATTTGATTTTTTTTTTTTGATCGGAGAGACATGGCATCTTGGAATTATGAGAGTTTTGATGTTGGTAATTATAATTTTAATCCTCGTTATGCATATTATGGAGGAAACCACCCAAGGGCAAAATTATCAAAATATTCCCGAGAGCGAGTTATGTGCACCAACTCAATCTTATGTGTGGAATGTGTGTGATATGTGTGGTGGTCAAGATGGTCACTTTCATGGTTGTGTTTATATTTCTTATCTTCCCCTAATCCCTTACTTTGATGGTTCTTCTTTTTCGTGTGAAGTTAATAGGAACAAAGAACCCAGGTATGAGGACCTGAAAGAGATCGAGGATATGCTAAAGTGCCTTACGGAACAATATAATGAGATTCAACTGCGGGTACAAAGGCAAGAGACAACTATTCACAACTTGAAGGCTCAAGCGAATAAAGTAATTGAACTTTGTAAAGCGCAACAAATTGACATTGTGGATAGTAGCCAATATGAGTATGAATTAGCTGCAGAAATTGCCATTATACTAGAGGATTTAAAAAAATACGAGGACGAGCTAGAGGAGAAGGCCAGAGTAGAACACCAATAATCAATCGAACTAGATTTTGAAGATGCCGATGTCGTAGAAGAGATACTAGAGTCAACCAAGGATATTGAGGATACATATTTAGTTGACTCTAGTGTCATTAGTATTGAGGATGTTGACAATCCCAATGTTTATGTAGTTGAGCACATTGGCCCACACTCCAAGCATTTTTATACATTGTGTTTGGATGATGATATGGAAATAGAGTCGTCCGAGCCACTTGAGGAGTCAAGGAGTAAGGAACAAGATGCCTACATTCTGGAATTCTTCGTGCCAGAAAGTCAGGAATACACATCTCATCCAAAGGCCAAGAAGTGCAGAATACTACATTGTTTTATTGGGCCAGTGAAATTCGTTCTACCACCCCAGGAGCATGATTACAGAGCAGAATCAAAACTTGGGGTCCAATTCATAAGTTCAACGTGGAGGAAAAAAGTGATTCACATCGTGCCGCGACGTTAAATCAAGCGCTTGTTGGGAGACAACCCAGCTTTACTGCTTTTATTATTATTATTATTATTATTATTATTATTATTATTATTATTATTATTGTGGTGTCGAATTTTGATTTTTTAGGAGCATGGAACGCAAAGTCATTGGAAGGATGCAACAACAAACCATTAGTTGGAACTAAGTGTGAGGTACTCGCACGAAGGATCAGGCCTGGGAGAAGTCTGAGTACCCCATGAGATGCTAGTGCTTCGGCCTTTGGTCTACCATGGAGTTTTCTTTACCCTCTTGTATGTATGAGTGTGCATAGGGGACAATGCACAATTTAAGTGTGGGGTGAGGAGATTGTTTGGGTGACTTTCTATATTGTTTTAGTTGTATTAATTTAATTAAATAATTTTTTGAAATAGACAAGATTGGACTTTTTCCGACAATGGATCTATTAAACAATTTTCTTGAGGGATTTAAACAAATTTCGATCCCAACACTTATAAGACATCCATAATGCATTTTATAAAGTGTTTTCATTTGGAAAACCTCACACCCCCCCCCCCCCCCCCNCCAAAAAAAAAAAAAATTATTGCATGAATTCTCTACTCACATCTAAATAATGTCAATCTACAGTTCTCTGAACATTTACATCGATAGCATGCTATTCAAGTGTATTCTTAAATTGACGACCATCAATAAATCCAAGTCTATCATTCAGTATTTCTTCCTGCACGCAGTTGTTTCATAAGTTCTTCATTACTTCTCATCACTCCTTCCTCATCTAAGTCATTCCTCCAACTAAAAACATTCGTCGACATAGATATGTCATTTGTGTGCTTCGCTGTAAAACTAAACACCTATTTTTCTCCTATCCTGGAAAAAAGTACACTATCCGTAGAATTCTCTTCAATATAAAGTTTAATGATAGTAATTTCTCTATGATCTTTAACCAATATTCAACCCATAATGGATCTTTTCTATGAGAATATTATTAACCATGATTCTGGTATTCAAAATGTCCCATATATTAAGTATTAAAACAAGCAGACCATCCTACAAATCATCAAAAAAGTAATAAACAAATCCGGTTCTCATCCAATACATATTTTAAAAAAAAAACACGAGTAATAAATTATGGAAGTCACTTGGATTCAAATGTAGGGCTTTCTGTTAACAAATTTCTACACTGAGAAAGAAGTTTACGTTAGTAACATGTATTTGTAAAATAATTCTGGAGATAATAAAATAATATTCCAACAGAAATATAAACGAAATAAAAACCAATTCGAGCCCACTGAATTCACAGTGTTTCCTTAAGGAATTTAATCCCCTCATAGTACCCAAGGTTATGGATTATTTCCTCCCAGGATAGAACGAATTACACACTGGTGTAGTGGTACTTCAAACCCCAGTGTTTCAGCGAACACAAAGTTCGGTAGCAAATCACACTTACTGTTGCTTTCTTTGATGTTAAACGAGGAGAAATCATAAATTCGTATGGAAAATCTGAGAGAATGGACTTGTATTTATGGCCAAAGTTGAGCTGAAATCTAAAGAGGTGCAACTCTTCAGAATGACTGTTTTTTCAAAACGGCCATAGCATAAACTACATAACATCAATGGCTATTTACTCAACAATAAAGAGGAAAAATTGAAGAGGGTAGTTAATTCTGTTACAAAAACAGAAAACTGAAAATTGAATAACTAAATTGGATTTAATATTAATATTTATTTTAATATTAATATTTTGTTATTAAAACAAATATTTAATAACATTTCTGTTAATATTTACTATTAACAAATAAATTTGGTCCAATAAATAATCAATCAATCGATCATTTGACCAAATCTGAATTCGAATCTGAATCCAAATCTGAAGCCGAAGCCGAAACCAAAACTGAAGCCGAGCGAGCGAGTGACGACGGCGCGAGGCTTGCCTTCTTCTCAACTCTTTATGAGCTAGAAGAAGAGAAATTGTTTATATACCCATCAAATACCTTTTCTTCTTCCCACACGGGATAATCAAGGAGGGAAACTCAAATATTACTTAAATTTCATTTTTCCCTCCATTTTTTATTCACCATATTTTAAGCATTAATAGCTTAAAACCCCAATAATCCCCCACATGAATGGGAAATGGCTATATCACGGAAGTATGCATGAAAAATTGTGTGATTCGCAAGCAAGGATTAGTTGCATCTGGATAAGTAAGTTTCCCTTTGAACTTTCCCTAGTGAACTTATGTTGGATATACTCGATCAATCGATAGATTTGATATCTTTGAACCGTCGAACTTTGGTGTATACCTAGACAACCATAAGTCACACAACTAACCCTTAACCGTATTTGGTTCTCTTTGTTGTGTTTTTTCAGCCATGAACACCGCTTGGTTTCATAAGTGCATAGAGAACTGGCCTTGCAAAATTCTCCTTGAAGCGGCTAACACCTCACACTTACATAGGTGATTCCTAAACGTGTCATCCCGTAGATACACTATTTGATATACCCCGTATCAAATTTAGAAATCATTAAAAAGCCTTAATGCTTTATCCTTGATACTGAACATTGTCTCATCACGAGAATGGAACAAATAATTTAGTTGACAATGTTGAACCGTCATTAATGACTTTGTTTGATCTCCTTGAACCTAGATCTTGGGATCTCCGGTCTTCTAGGTAGAGTTACCGCCACTATGACTTGTTCTCGACCATAGTTCCATTCCCCTTGATGATTTCTCAACTACCTCTCTAGTTAGGCCTTTTATAAGTGGATCCGATATATTATCACTTGACTTTACATAGTCAATCATGATAATTCCTCTAGAGAGTAATTGCCTAACGATTTTATGTCTTCGTCGTATATGACAAGATTTACCGTTATACATAACGCTCCCAGCCCTTCCAATTGTCGCTTGACTATTGCAATGTATGCATATTGGTGCCAATGGTTTGGGCCAAAATGGAATGTCTTTCAAGAAATTTCGAAGCCATTCAGCTTCTTCACCGGCTTTATCTAAGGCTATGAACTCAGTCTCCATTGTAGAGCAGGAAATACAAGTTTGTTTGGACGACTTCCAAGATACCGATCCTCCACCAATAGTGAATACATATCCACTTGTGGACTTGGAATCAATTGATCCGGTGATTCAATTTTCATCACAGTATCCCTCAATGACCGCATGATATTTATTGTAGTGCAAAGAAATGTCCTGGGTATGTACTAAATACCCCAAAATTCGTTTCATTGCCATCCAATGAGATTGACCTGGATTGATCGTATATCGACTCAATTTACTTATAGCAAAATCTATATCTAGTCGTGTACAATTCATGATGTATATTAAAGATCCCAGCACATGAGCATAATCCAATTGTGATATGCTTTGACCTTTGTTCTTTTCTAATGCAAGACTCACGTCAATTTGAGTCTTTGCAACTTTAAAGTCCAAGTGATTGAATTTTTCAAGTACTGTCTTAATATAATGAGATTGTGACAATGCCAGACCTTGAGAAGTCTTATGGATCTTAATTCCCAGAATTAGATCAGCAACTCCCAAGTCTTTTATATCAAACTTGCCAGTTAGCATACGCTTAGTCGCATTTATATTGGCAGTGTCATTACTCATTATCAGCATATCATCCACATATAATCAAACAATGACTATGTGATTGGGAACATTTTTAATGTACACACATTTATCACATTCATTTATTTTAAAACCATTTGACAACATTGTTTGATCAAATTTCGCATGCCATTATTTGGGTGCTTGTTTTAATCCGTAAAGGGACCTAACAAGTCTACATACCTTCTTTTCTTTACCCGGAACCACAAACCCTTCAGGTTGTTCCATGTAGATTTCTTCCTCTAACCCTCCATTTAAGAAGGTCGTCTTAACATCCATTTGATGAATTTCAAGACCATAAATTGCAGCTAACGTTCGTATAGACGTAATTCTTGTAACTGGAGAGTATGTATCGAAATAGTCAAGACCTTCTCGTTGTCTATACCCTTTGACCACAAGTCTTTCCTTATATTTGTCAATAGTACCATCATTTTCCTCTTAAAGATCCATTTAGAACCCAACGATTTATTTCCAGGAGGAAGATCAACCAATTCCCATGTATGGTTGTTCAATATGGATTCTATTTCACTATTGACTGCCTCTTTCCAAAATAATGATTCCGAAGAAGACATATCTTCTTTAAATGTTTGAGGCTCATTCTCCAATAAGAAAGTCACAAAATCTAGTCCAAACGAAGTAGACGTTCTTTGACGTTTACTACGTCTTGGATCCTCCTGATTAAATGTACTTTCTTTTGTTTCTTCCCGAGGTCGTTTAGATGTTTCACCAATCGACTCACATTCCTTTTTATACGGATATATATTTTCAAAGAACTCAGCATTATCTGATTCTATAACCGTATTATTATGAATGTCGGGATTTTCTGATTTATGAACCATAAATCGATATGCTTTACTATTGGTAGCATATCCTATGAAAACACAATCAACGATTTTCGGTCCTATTTTTACCCTTTTGGGTTTAGGAACTTGCACTTTTGCTAAACACCCCCACACTTTAAAATAATTCAAGTTGGGCTTTCCTTCCTTTCCATTTTTCATATGGAATGGATTGTGTTTTGCTATGGGGTACTCGATTTAGTATTCGGTTATCCGTAAGAACAGCTTCCCCCACAAGTTATGTGGCAAGCCAGAACTTATCAACAATGCGTTCATCATCTCCTTTAATGAACGATTCTTTCTTTCCGCAATCCCATTGGATTAGGGCGTGTAAGGGGCCGTTGTTTGATGAATAATTCCAAATTCTAAACATGTTTCTTCAAAAGGAGATTCATATTCACCACCCCTATCGCTTCTTATCATTTTCATTTTCTCGTTAAGTTGTGTTTCAACTTCATTTTTGTATTGCTTGAATGCGTCTATTGCTTCATATTTACTATTAAGTAAGTAAACATAGCAATATCGAGTACTATTGTCAATAAAAGTTATCAAATACTTCTTTCCTCCGCGAGATGGTATTGACTTCATGTCACAAATATCTGTGTGAATTAAGTCTAAAGGATTTGAATTCTTTTCAACTGACTTATAAGGATGTTTAACATACTTAGATTCCACATATATTTGACATTTTGAGTTGTTGCATTCAAACATAGGCAATACTTCCAAGTTAATCATTTTCTGCAAAGTTTTATAATTGACATGACCCAAATGTATATTCCATAATTCATTTGACTCAAGTAAGTAATACGAAGCATTATTATTTTCAACAACCATTACATTCAGCTTGAAAAGACCTGTGGTGAGGTAACATTTTCCTACAAACATCTCGTTCTTACTTATTACAACCTTATCGGATACAAATACACATTTAAAACCATTCTTAACAAGAAGACTAGCAGAGACTAAATTCTTGCTAATCTCGGGAACATGAAGGACGTTTTTCAAAGTCACCACTTTGCCAGAAGTCATTTTGATAAATATCTTCCCACATCCTTCAATTTTGGCCTTTGTAGCATTTTCAATAGAAAGTGTCTCTTCAGGTCCAACAAGAGCATAAGTAGCAAAAGCTTCTCTAACAGCACAAACATGAGGAGTAGCTCCAGAATCAATCCACCACTCTTTAGGATTGCACACCAAGTTGCATTCGGAAAGCATGACACACAAGTCATCAACATCATTATGATTTTCAACCATATTTTTGTTTTTCGGTCCAGAAGCCTTCTTCCTCTTTTTGTTATCTTCAACATTATTTGCTCTCATTATTGTTGAGTTTCCACGCCCTCTCTTGTCAGCAGCTTTATTATCCTCTTCGATTCTCAACCGAACAATGAGATCTTCAAGGGACATCTCCTTACGTTTGTGTTTCAAATAATTTTTGAAGTCCTTCCACAATGGAGGCAACTTCTCAATCATCGCTGCTACTCGGGATGCTTCATTGATGATAAGATCTTCAATGAAAATTCGGTTAGTAAACATAATAAAATTAATACTACTAACATTAGTATTAATTATACTTATACCTTCAGCAAGGAGATCGAGAATAATCACTTGCAATTCCTAGACTTGGGTAATAACAGACTTGTTATCTACCATTTTGTAGTCCAAAAATTTTACGGCAACGAACTTCTTCAACCTGGCATCTTCAGTTTTGTATTTCCTTTCAAGCGTATCCACGGTTCTTTTGACGCCTCCACGCCACTGTAGACGTTATACAAAGCATCCTCTAATTCGCTAAGAATATAATTCTCGCACATAAAATCAGAGTGCTTCCACGCCTCAATCATGAGAAAGCGTTCATTCTCTGGATTTTCATCGGACAGCACATGAACATCTTCCTTGATGAACTTCTAGAATTACAAATGTCTGGAAAAGTTCTATTGCTATTTCACGAGGCAATCCACATGGATGTAATG
>ML349672.1:9102-49782 GCA_005239505.1 Nicotiana paniculata | reverse complement strand
AAGGCATTTTTCACATCTAACTGATACAATGGCCATGATCTCTGTATAGCCAAGGAAAGTAAGATTCTAATAGAAATGACCTTTGCCTCTGTTGAAAGGGTCTCGCCATAGTCTATTCCTTTGGTTTGTGTGAATCCTCTTGCCACTAATCTTGCTTTATATCTCTCAATCTCCCCACTTGGCTGGAATTTCACTATGTATACCCATTTACATTAAGATCCCACAGTCTTCTTTCCAGAAGGTAAATCAACAATCTCCCATGTCTCATTCTTCTCAAGTGCACTCATCTCCTCCACCTTCGCCCTCTTCCGGTGAGGGGCACACAAGGCTTCCCTTGTAGTCTTTGGTATGGATACCGAATTAGAAGTGGATATAAATGCCTTGTGGGAGGATGACAATTTTGGATAGGATATATAGTAGTTCAAAGGGAGTTAGGTACAGGCTCTTTTTCCCCTTTCCTGACTGCAATCGTAAGATCAGGTTATTTTCACTCTCTTCATCTTGAGGCATATTAACATTTCCCAATTCAAGGGAAAGATCCTCGTTGTTAACAAGAGAAACATAAGGGATAACTAGTCCTCTCTTACCTCGTCGGTATGTCTTTCACTAATTGGTCTTGACCTCATCTTCCCCTGTAGGAGTAGTAGCATTGTTTTCTCTATGGGCAGATAACATAAGGATTATAAAAGACGGTTGATCACTTGACTCAGGTTCTTCTTGTTGATGACTCAAGGTTTTCTTGGTTGGGTCATGAAAATCGGGTTGATTTGAAAATCAACATCCATAGAGACATACTTCCTTTTGGTAATGGGATTATTAAATATGGATCAAGTACGATAGTTATTCATTTTTGTATTACCCGTTTCTTACTCATTCATATCCGACTCGATCCGCCCGTGCCACCCCTAATAAAAGCTGATAGTAGTTGAGCTAACATCCAAACCTCCCCACCCACCACACCACCTCTCCGGCTGACAATTAGCTTGAGATATCATTTGATCCTATGTTTTGTAATACAAATCTCCCTTCCAGTTGCCATATGCTACAAATCTGGTATAATATTGTTCACTCTTCAAATGATAAAAAGACATGAAATCAAAAAATACTTAAAACTTTGAGCATAAAAAAAAGGTGAATAAGAAAAAAATAAAAAACTAAGCTATGAAACTTAACAGTGTATAAGTTATATCATTCCAAACAATGTCAAACTAGGCCATTTAAAAGGAATTGCAATGACAGATAACCTCAATATCATGACCTCACAAATCCTATATATTACTGAAGACGCTAGGCTAGGTAAACATCAGAAAGATGAAAAACAAAATCCGTGAACTGAAACAGTAGAAAGCATAGTTTGGATCAGATATAGAAAACAAAGCATATGGCCTTGTTCTCTCAAAACATCAAAACGATCCGAATGTGTCAATGATATTCCACGATCAAGACAGTTGAAAGTTGTCACAAACAAACTATACATTCACTAAGACCTTCGAACGGGCATATAACTCATTTAGGAGATAGTTTCCGTTTTACCTTCCATTTACTCTCCGACTCTCCAATACGCTTAGAAAATCTTTAGATGTCTTGCACTTTTCTATGGTACAAAAACCACTTCAAAGAACCATCAAAACGAAGATTAGGCATGAGAAGATCCTTGTTTGCTGTCATTAACGAGTGAACCAACTGTTTTAAACCAACGCATAAGATTCCGATGGTCCTTCACATAGAGCCAAGCTTGTAGAAATGGAAAGAGGCTTTCATTAATTCCTCGCTCTTCAATGAACCTATGCAGCGCATCTCTCATTGCCTCATCAATATCTCTGCATTTGCAGAAAATAAATAAGATGTTCCAAGTCTCAGTTGCACACTAGACCCACTGTTTAACAACAAAAGGCCCTCCATCACTTGACCTTTTTTGTGCATGAATACTAAAATGCATAAATACCTCAGAGTAGAGTCTTCTTGTTTGAGAACAAAGAGAAAATATAGAAACAAAACTCAATCACACACATCATCCAAACAAGCCCTTGTGAAACTGGAACAACAATATCTTTTTGATAAATCAGAAACTGGAATAGTATTAGACATTAAAAACAGGAAGTAAGCATTAAAACAGCAAGATAATTAAAATTCCACTCCAGTTGATCTAAACATCTAAACAGCTCAGTTAAAAGAGTTAAGAAAAAACATTTATCCTTTCATTGACAACACACAAATGCACAGATCGAAGAGAATGGGTTTTAGCAAACAACATCTTCAACTAATAAAACTTCTTCTTGTAAGCAGCTTCAGCAGGTGTCTATGATCCATGTTCACAAATTGTTAATTCCATTGCTCAACGAAGAACCTCTAGAAAAGTAAATAATTTATTTAACAGAATTGTGTGAACCCATCCCAAAACACATGAAACAAAGAATGACCAAATTCCGGATTCATCCTAGGCTAACAGATATCTCACTTTTCCTACATAAGCCAAGGTGGCTTTCTTACACATTTAACTCTTTTACTCCTACATATTCTCTTTCTTTAACTCTACTCAAAATGATCAGGTACCAGCACCATGCACTGTTTATAACTTTGATCATTCTAATTATCACAACCGCTTTAACAAGTACATTTCTGAACATGTGTCTCCATGAAGGTCGGCATACACCCTAGATAAACCCCCATGACAGCCAAGAGGAACAGATCCCTTAAACAACAATAATAACATTTGTTTCGACACTGGCTATAAAAACCTTGTTTTCTTCCAGTTCATCTAGTACACTTTTGCAAACTGGGTGACCGAGAATAGCTCATAAGATACTAGAATAAATTTTCAGATCATCAAAATGCTTCACTATTTGCTTGGGTCAAACTCCTAAGTGGCTGCATCAGAGTTCAGAGTTGTTCACATCCAATCAACTTACGACAAATTCACACTGCACCAGCACTAAAACAGATACTACTTTTGTTTTCGGCCATCTAATTTGATGTTACCCATATATTAAGGCTCCGGTGCTCAAGCTTCTGCCTCATAGATATTTTTCAAGGCCAAGTACCCTTTTAGCTACCATTTCCATTATTGACTCTCATCCATCAAAGTTTTGGGAAGTTGAAAAGCAAAGATGTGGTGGTCAATGAATTGTGTTCTCAAATTGTGTGGAAGAACCGAATTAACAGAAGCAAACACCCAAATAATTTTCAAATCAAATGTAGGGTTATGAAGTGTAAAGACCATTCAGGCATCACATCGTTACCTGGGTGAACCCAATTACCCAACGAGAAATCAAAAGAGAAAAAATCATATAAGAACCAGGTCGATACTGGAAAAGTAAGATTAAGGAACAGATTGATTTAAGAAAAGGGAACGGAAGGGAAGAATGCATTTTCAAGTCAATCTATGTAATCTTACTCATAGTTCTCATTCCGGTCATTCTACTTCATTTCCTTTCCATCCTAATCCAATCAACTCCTAATGGATAGCTTGTGATTGAATGTTATATAACCATGTGTTGTTTTAGTTGGAACATCATTTATTCATTTAGTACTAGTGTCCATCTCCTTCTCTTGATAAAAGTGTTGAATTTTGACTCTCTTGATACCCCTACTCTGATTCTACACTGTTATCATGCAAAAATGCTTAATGCATATTCACGAATAGTGATAATACTCATGTAAATTTAGTTGAAAGAAACTTGAAATTCTCCTTGCAAAATAAATTTAAAAATATCCTACGGCGTGTTGTAGTAGGTTATGATAGTTTATTCTAAATCATTCCTCTTACAAAACCCTGACCTAGATAAAGAAGAATAAGTAATCTAGCATTTAAACTCCCAGGTGGCTGGCTTTGGTGCCCCGAGGCCCCAGACGAAAAAAAATTCGAATTTTACTTTCTTGATCTGAATGCTAGGAAGATGTATGGTGTGGTTGCATCACTTATCTCTACAAGATACATGTTATCCATAATTTTCTAACTATCCTGATGGAAAGATATGGGATTGTAAGATTTCAGGTTCAGGCTATTTTTAGTTCAGGTTCAGGATATTTTAAAGGAAAAAGAAACTATTTACCTAAATGAATGAATGAATGAATGAATACATGGGTGAAATAAGATTTCTATCGACGAGAAACTGCGGAAACATGACAAACAAACATAAATCAGCAGTTATCTATTGTATAGTGTACTCCAGTTGCATAGCAAGTCAAAAGCACTGCCCACCAAATAAAATGTGCCATTATTTTTTATTGTGTGCTTAAGAATTTTGATTATACTATCAAATATGGGAGGACTCAAAAGACAAAACTCACTTTTGTATCAATTGGTGTCTCACTAAACTAAGGAGCTTGAATTTTGACTTCCAATCGCCTTTTATATAGAACAAATGAACAAACAACTAGGTGATGGTGTCTGAATCAGTAGAAACAGACAGACAGACAAACATCCAAATATAATCGTCTTATATACAGAAGATGAACAGACAAGACAGCTAGGTCATGATGTCTGAATGGGTAAAAATATAGCAGACAGCCAAACCCAACAGCATAACAAGCATCGGAAAAAAGCTTACTGAAAAACTGGGCCACTGTAATTGGTTGGAACAGCAAGAAACCCAGTAGACTCAGCCTTTGGCCTCAATGAAACCGAGTGTATTCCTAGTGCATCTGGATATAGCCCGCAAAGAAAATGCAGAGACTCCTTCTGTCCTGGCTTTGAAATATCAACATGTAGAAAAAGCTGATTGATACCATCCTCCTCCTCATCTCCACCACCTCCAGGAATAATGTTGGCCAACCGCATGACAGAGATACTGATTTCCTCATTTCCATGTGTTCGTCTTAGAACGGGACCACCTTGATCAAGTGCCCCCTTGACCACAGTGAATGGAGTAGGAGGGCTAACTTTCTGTCAATCACCCGAAAGATGCAAAAAGGAAATCAAAAATCACATTAACAGGAGTTGTCACAAATAGCAGCAAAACATTTGAAGCTTAAATAAAATTTAAAACTGAAGTTTGTAAATTCCATACTCAATGACAAGATATTGCTTCAGATTTAAGCATCACGACCTTCATTACAAATGTTAGGTATGGGTGTCATCATCTACGAGGCTATAACTTAAAACAGTAACAAAATCAATTAAAGAATATATTCAAATTTCATTGCTCGTTCTTTTTTTTTCTTTTTTGGGTGTTTTGATAATAAATCTTGGATGATATTTTTCTAGGTACAAGAAAAACCGTACACTAAAACACAGACATGGTTTACACTTCTCCATTGAAAATTTTCTTCCCACAACAATCCCCCATAATTATCTATTTCACTCACAAGCTCTAACAGATCACAGAAGAACAAAATTGCACCCAGCATCATGGCAACTTATTACATCGTACTACCATCCCACCCCATATTTCCTAAGAGAAGAACTATCATAAATTTATAAGACTATCCTACACAGTTATTGCTAATCTCGAAGGAATACATATGTGAGTTGAAGAAAGTGTGTAAACACAAAAAAGCTGTAATCCCTAACTGTGCAACACTAGTCCCTTACTAGTATACCTGAGACACAAGCTTCACAACAGATTGATAATTTGTGCCATAATGGTGGAATTTCTGCCATTATGGACACATGGCTTCGAATCATCTTTATGGTCCATAACTACACCACTGACAATCCCAGTCTATGAAAGCGGCTTGCATAAGAACTCCCTCCTCGCAGTAAGTCTAGGAAGTAGACGCCTTAAAGCTGGTCTTATAGAAGTGCTCAAACATCTGGCTCCTAGAAACCAGCATAAAGGTCTAAAAAAGAACAACTAATGTTCTGTGCTCCCTAAACCTAATGCAAACAGCTATGCTTCTTATTTCAACGCCATCTTGACCAATATTCACTGTCACATCAACAGAAGTCAAAAAAACTCATATCTAAAACAATTTACAAGTAATCCAATATCATCGCTCAAAGCATGTAGGCTTGTGTAACAGTTAGCCCCTCGGCTTGAATGATCGAAATGGCATGGGCGTGACGAGGGATTTATATGATGGACCACGGCACGGCCCTATGATGAACGTGGCATCATGTTGACAAGGCTGTCCGACATGGGCAGGTGTTGATGGGCATTGGACTGTGGCACGACGGCATGTGGCTTAGGTGCCAAGGCATGACAAGACCATGGCATTGGCGTGGCCAGGGCAAGGCAAAAACAACGGACAGCAAAAGCATAGCAAGGGCCGGAGAACTAAGACAAACTAAGGCAAGGTGTGGCAAGGCAGATGGGCGCGGGAAAGGCAGTGTCATGGACGAGCTGGGCATGCGGCAGTGGCAAACATGCGCGCAAGGCATGCTGCACGAGGACATGGCGCGAAGACATGATAAGAGTTGGCCTGTTGGCGTCAAAATTCAAAGGTTGTGCCCATGTGACACGCACATGCAAGGCAGTTGAGCAGTTTCCTATGGGCAGTTGTCTGTTTTGAAATTCGAAACTTGAATTCCTATGCAGTTGGGGATGTCAACTACTAGGTTCGGATAAGGTTGTGAGCCAAAAATGTTTGCCTATATATGCTTAGACTAGGTAGACTTGTGAAGGCAGAGTGTTGGCTGTCTTTGGCTTCTTTTTGTAAGACTTTCGTATGTGTTTCTTTGTAGCACGAGTTTAATACAAAGTTGGGAAGTAATTCCTGTAAGCTGTTCCTTGTCTGATTTCTGTTGCCTTTTATATTCTAAGTATCAAACCAAAACGTGAAGGAAAACGGAAGAGGGATGAGTCATTGTCGTGTGACTGTCGTAAAGTGTCAAAACGGAAAAAAATTGACACTGTAACAACTGGTATCAGAGCAACGTCGGCAAGATCCTGAAATTATCATGGCTGGAAATGCAGAACTTTGTGAAAGACTTCAGAAGTTGGAGGCGCTGGTGGGAATAACTGATGACGTTATGGATCTGGTGGATATTTTGACGCAGATCCACGATGTTAACATAGAACTTCAACAAGTTCGTGAGAGTTTTGATACCTAACTGGTGAAATTGCAGGCTTTCCACGAAACTGTTGTAGAGCAGTTGGAAAAATTACAGAAGGAGAATGAGTATCTTAAAACGGAAATTCAGATCATTCGACGGGTTGTTGCAAATGTTCCCCAAGAAGGTGAAGAACACACCAAAATTAAGATTCCCGAGCCAAAGGCATTTGATAGCGTGAGAGGCGCCAAGGAACTGGAAAACTTCTTATAGGACTTGGAGCATTACTTCTCTACTGCTCACGCCCCGAAAAAGGACAAACTGACTATGGCAGTGCGTTATTTAAGAGAAGATGCAGTGTTGAGGTGGCGTACGAAAAATGCAGAGCGAAAGTGCGGGTAGACCCAAAGTTGATACTTGAGAGAAACTTCGTGACACGTTGAGGGATAAGTTCTTGCCTAGCAACTGGTCTTGGGTTGCTAAGGATCACTTGAAGCAGTTGAGACAGACTGGTTCTATTTGGGACTATGTGAAGGATTTTTCATCCTTGTTGCTGGACATCCAAAACATGTCGGATGAGGATAAACTGCACAATTTCCTTTCTTGAATGCAAGGCCGGGCACAAAACGAAATTTGTAGGCAGAAAGTTAAAAATCTGCCTAGTGCAATAAGGCAGCAGGCGCATTGGTGAATTTTTGCTCACCTGGTCTAACTTCTGAATAGGAGAAGAGAAACAACGAAAGAGACAGGAAGTTGTTGCTTATGTGAATCCGTTGCGGCCTTTGAATACTTTGGCTTGTGTAACTATGGCGAATGATGAAGAAGATGCTGCCAGGGAAGAGGTTGCATACGTGAATGCTACGGGGGATGATTTAGCTGATGCTTATTCCCCACTAATGTATGTGGATCTGAAAATCGGAAACAAGAGAGTTGTGACAATGGTTGATACAGGAGCCACGCACACCTTTGTTGACTCCAGAATTATTCAAAAGCATGGGTTGTGAACTCAAAGGCGCAACCTGGTTACGGGGTGGCGCTAGATATCCCGATGATATGAGGAAATTGATCTGGAAAGTTCAACATGACTATTGTGCCATTGGATGACTTCATGTGCTGATAGGAATTGATTTTATGAAGAAGAACAAAGTCGCTCTAATTCCACATTCGGATGGACTTATGCTCATGGGGGAGACGAACCCCGGCTTTGTGAAAGGTATTCGGCCCTACGGGGATGAAAGAAAGAACGTCGGGATTGCTGCTTTGATTTATGCCCATTGCATTTGAGAAAGGCTTGAAGAGGGGTGAGGAGACTTACCTCGCTGCACTCGTTGAAGTCAAGCCAGATGTGCAGATTGAGGTCTCGGATTGTGTTGCAGATTTGTTGAAGTAATTCAAAGATGTGACGCCTCCAGAATTGCCAAGGGAGTTAGCACCGAGGAGGGAGATTGATCAATGCCGCCTGCGCGGCCCCCTTACTGCATGTCGCCTATGGAACTGACTGAATTAAGAAAGTAATTGTCTGATTTGCTTGATGTTGGGTTGATTCAACCATCAAAGGCTCCACACGGTGCTCCTATTTTGTTCCAGAAAAAGCACGATGGTACGCTGCAGATGTGTGTTGACCATAGGACGCTGAACAAGTGACTGTCAAAAACAAGTACCCGGTACCTTTGATTCAAGATTTGCTGGACAGGCTCTCCAAGGGTAGTTATTTTACTAAGTCCTAAGGTCAGGCTATTGGCAGGTTAGGATAGCCGAGGGGATGCCCCTAAGACCACTTGTGCAGCTAGATATGGTAGCTTTGAATTTCTTATAATACCGTTTGGGCTAACCAATGCCCTGACAACTTTTTGTAATTTAATGAACAAAGTTCTTTACGAGTATCTTGATGACTTTGTAGTTGTTTACTTAGACGACATAGTCATCTATAGTCGGGCCCTTGACGATCATTTGTCTCACTTAAGGGAAATGTTGGAAAGACTTAGAGCTTATCAACTCTATGTCAAGATGGAGAAGTGTGAATTTGCAAGTCGAGAAATAAAGTTTCTAGGCCATTTGGTTAGTGAAAACCAAGTGCAAATGTTGCAAGCAATAGTTGATTGGCAAGCATCAAGCGGGATAAAGGAACTTAGATCATTTTTGGGCTTGGCAAATTATTACCGGAAGTTCATTGCAGGTACGGTGGCAAGACATCTTAGCAGAATATGACTTCGTTGATTGATCAAATATGGCATGGGCAGGACGAAGGATTTACATGATGGGCCTCGTCACGGCCCTATGATGACTGTGGCATCATGTTGACAAGGTTTTCCGACTTGGGCAGGTGTGATGGACCGTGGCACGACGGCATGTGGCTTAAGTGCCAAGGCATGACAAGACCATGGCATTAGTGTGGCCATGGCAAGGCAAAGACAACGGACAGCAAAAGCATAGCAAGGGCTGAAAAAACTAAGGCAAGCTAAGGCAGGAAGTGGCAAGGCTGATGGGCGCGGCAAGGAAGTGTCATGGACGAGCTGGGCATGCAGCAGCAGCAGCAGACAAGCGGGCAAGGCATGCTGCACAAAGACATGGCGCGAAGACATGATAAGAGTTGACATGTTAGCGTCAAAATTCAAAGGATGCGCCCATATGCCACGTACATGCAAGGCAGTTGTGCAGTTTCCCGTTTTTCGGCATGAGTGGCTATGTGGGGCTGTGGGTAGTTGTGTGTTTTGAAATTCGAAATTTAAAATTTGAATTCCTTTGCAGTTGGGGATGTCATCTGCTAGGTTAGGATAAGGCTGTGAGCCAAAAACGTTTGCATATATATGCTTAAGCTAGGCAGACTTGTGAAGGGGGAGTGTTGGCTGTCTTTGGCTTCTTTTTGTAAGGTTATTTTATGTGTTTCTTTGTAGCACGAGTTTAAAGTTGGGAAGTAATTCATGTGCCTTGTCTAATTTTTGTTGCTTTTTATATTCTAAGTATCAAACCAAAACGTGAGGCAAAAAGGAAGAGGGCTGAGTGTCAAAACAGAAAAAAATTGACCCTGTAAAGTAACCATCAAGCTTATGTGGCAGTGGCTATGTAGCTTGAGGCAAGATGCTAAATGCTCTTTATCACAGATCGCTCTTTAGCCGCTTAGCTTGATATTCACTACACCGAGAAAGAATTCAACCTTGTGTTCTTACAATTCAGAACAATTGATTGTATTACCTATAGATGTTGTACTTGGGTGTATACACGCTAGCTGCTACCAGGAGAACACTATTGCCAAACTGCATTCACCTTGTATGCATATCATGTTAACTCCCTAGGGCAATTACATACTTCCTTTGTAACTGATAGAGTTGTCCATAGTTCAGTGTACCCTTAACCCTTACCGTTGTGCTTGATACCTTCTTCGCTCACTCAAGAATTACTCAAGTATCTAGAGAACCCACCCAACAAAAACAGCAAAAATGTTACACCATCCTTTGAGCCATCATCCTCAACTCTCTCTCTCTCTCTCTCTCTTAAGTTCTTAACCACCATTCTCACCTCCTTTATCATAACCATTTTTTAACTCATACTCCCTTTGTCCTACTTTATGTGACACATTTCCTTTTTATTAATCCAACAAAGAATGATACATTTCTATATTTAGATAATTTGATTTTAGATTTTCCATTTTACCATTAAAGAGATGATTTATAGGCTATCGCCGCAGCATTATCTATGACTTGTTTTAGACTACAAGTTTCAAAAGTCTTTTATTTCTTTCTTAAACTACATGCTCACTCAGACACATTCACATAAATTGGGGAACGGATGGACTAGCTTATATTACACTGCTCCCCACTTTATGTAAAGAGGATCAATCAACTTCTCTTATCATAAGTTTAACAAATTAACCCCAATCCTTCAATACAGTGTCCATATGCACACACACAAAAATAACACACGCACACACACACAAAATATCGCAGCACTGACCCCCATACACATAAAAGATTTAAACTTGGAAAAAATTATCAAATTCTAACTTGAAGAGCAGACATTATTCAGTTAAATGAACACACGCATATGAACTTCAGGGTGGTAGATTACCGGAGGAGGGGTCATTTTGGAGACTTCAAGATAGTGGTCTTTAAGGGACCGGAGAATTATACTGTTGACGGCTGAGGAAACACTCGACGACCGCCGCCATGCTATTGTGCGCCATGGTTGTCGTTGTTGCAGTGCGCTTCCGGCGCATGTTAGAGCCTTCCGCAACATTTTTTTTTTCCTTAGGAGCTTTTCGTTAACTCTGTTTTTAGTGCTTTAGGCCTTGGAGCTGAGGACAGAATAGTGGCGAGTGCCGAAATTTCTCTTTTAGCCCTTATTGAAAGTTCAGTTATAGGTCTATTACTTTAAGACCATACTTGGAAAAAACTTGGGTTGGTATATTCTATATATTTTATTGTACTTATTGTCTTCTTTTTTTTAATATTTTCAATTTATCTTGCTGTAGTTCATGTATTTTATTATATTCACCGTCTCGTTATATTCCATGAATGTATTCATATATTTTTTTAAATTAATATAATTTATGTATTCAAATGTATTTGCAGTATGTATTCATATGTTTTTGCACTATAGATGACCTGATATACTTCATGTACTCAATATATTTGTTTGTATTTAATTGTATTCAATGTAATTATATAATTTCTTTGAAGATTGCTATGTTTTTGGGGTGTTTTTCGGTTGAGACTCTTTTTTATAACTGGAAATACAAATTGTGTGTGTTATAATTGAGTTTGTTGAGTTATATTAGGAGTCTATTATGTTAATTGATTCATTTCCCGTTTAAAAACAGTTGAATAGATCATGAATTGCGCTATTTACGTTAGTGTATTCACAAATACATATCGTGAATACAATCGAATACAATAATCAGTCTAGCTGTAATCTCATGTTTCACGCCGTGAATACAGTCGAATACAATAATCTGTCTAGATGTAATCCCTTGTTTCATGCCGAGAAATGCTACTGTATTCATGAATACATTAGCTTAAATACATCGAATACACTCTAAAAAACCTGAAAACCTAGCTATAGGAAGTAATATAGTAAATGGTAGCTACAACTAGCTAATAACCACTAAACAATAGTGGTTTGTGAAAATTTTTCTATAATACTGGAAACTTATTTATCAAAATTGTCCTAGTTTTGTGTATTACCCGCCCTAAACAAGTATAAATTATATATAAGTTATTATTAGTACCTTAAATTAGGGGATTTAGTTACACATTTTTCTTTTTTTCTGTCCTCTCCTCTTTCCCTATTCTCTGTCGTCTCTCTCCATAATCCATTATTAGTGCCTTAAATTAGGGGATTCAGTTACACTTTTTCCTTTTTCTCTCCTCTCATCTTTCCCATAGGCATTAATGGTAGTATTTATGTGAAATGAAAAGGAGAAAAGTATTATTTAAGAATCACTTCCTCTATATATTGACCATAATGAAAGGAACAAATCACAGATAATGTTTGATTTTTCTGAAATAGAGGAAAAGTCGAAAGAATTTGTTTTAAATGCTCAAAAATATTCTTGTATCCTAAACTATTCCCACGAATTAATGCAAGGGTGCGATCATAACTCATGGTCGTAATGACTTTCACCCACAATTATCATTGCGATTATCATCTATGTATTTGTATTTGGAGGTTATATATGCTTTCGAAACTATACAAGGAATTTTCAGTGACTTATCAATGGCTTTATTTGGAACCTAAACCAGACAAGTTAAATGCCGTAATATTTAATTTTGATACATCTATAACAATATATAAACTAAATACTGATTTTATACGACTAATTATATATTATATAACCTTTTTTATAATTTATCTACAATTTTTATATATTATTTTTATCCGGTTAAATACAAGTACAACATCATACAACTTAAATCCAATTTTCATACAAATTTTGTACGATATGTCTTTTGTATGTATTTTATATATGGTTTGTATATATTTTGTATGCGGCGTGTTCTTCTTCCTATTGGAAATTTCAATCAAACATTCCTTTCTTAATACAACTTTGATACATATCAACAACTTTATGTAAAAAGATAGATTTATAACTTAAATACACATTATATATAATGATCCATAAATTATACAACTATTTTTTAACTTTCATACAATATTCAAATAAAAAATATATAACTACAATAGAATACAATTTACATATAACTTAAAATATAATTTTAATACAATTTGTAAGTATATTGTATGTTATGTCTTCTTTTTCTTCTTCTTCGAGTTTCAATCTGATATTCAGCCAAAAACAAGTATAATCTTCACCAAACACCCTCAAAATTGAGATATAAACTCCAAAGAATATTTTCAATTGTTTGCAACAACACCAATCCGAACAAACAATAGTTTTTGAAAATCCAAATTCGAATCTAAAGCTTCAGAACTTTTTAATGGCTGTCAATGATTGAGAATCAAATACCTTCAAAATTTATTGATTGACAATTTCAATTCGAACACTAATTGTGCAACATGAAATGAAATTTCTAAGTTAAAACTTTATATTATAACAACGAAATTCATTGATGAGTTCATTGGGGAGGGGAAAAGGATGAAAAATAGAGAAAACGAAGGAAGAAAACTGGGGAAAGGACAGAGAAGGAGAGAAAGAGACAAAGACGGAGAGAGAGAGAGAGAGAGAGGGCAGGGAAGAAATTCCCTATTCAATTCCTAACATAAAGGGATACTCATTTGCAATTAATTTATATTGAAATTGTAAATCGTATATGCCCATGTAATTAAGCTAAAACTTGATTAGGGAGGGTAATACTTCATATACAGTATAGGAAGGTAAAAATCCCAAAAAAATTTAGTACAACATATATTTGAGAAGCTACCACCTAACAAGATTTCTTTTGGACGACTATGGTGTCTTGGACAGCTTACGCGCACCTCGACTCAGGGGCAAATATAGTTTACGGACATTGGATTCACTGAATCTAATTCTTTTGACACGGAGCATATATTTATGTGTAAAATCTACTAAAATTACAATAAATAGTATATATGAACTCATAATTTTTTTTAAAAATTTGGGTTTAATGCTGTAAATCTTAAAGGTTAACCCGTAAGTTTAAATCCTCGTTAGATACCCGCTAACTTCCAACAGCAGACTGCGTAGTGTTTCTTGCCAAAAAAATCCTTTCAATCTTATTTGAATTGATGATGATTTTGACTTTTGAGGATGGTTTTGACAAATACAACTCTCCAGTAGAGGATGTTAGCACAAATAATAGTTGATCTTTTAAATTAAATTTTATCACTTAATGATAGTTAATTAATTTATTAATTTGTGGCTTGTGTTCCTCTTGGAAATAAATTGTATTGTCGCTGCTTTCATATTACCTCCGAGTTTTTGGCTCCATTGTTTTAGTTTGCATTTGGTTGGAGGAAAACGATGTCCATAACGATGGATTCTGCTGAAAATAGTTTATTTTGCAATAACATTTTTGGAATATCTTCTAGTGTTTAGTTGAGGGTAAAAATAGACGAAGTGTTATAACTATACGAAGTGTAAGGATACAAAGATCGTATTTTGCTAATACTTCAGCATTATAGGTTGACAGTACTATTTTAATGCTAACTGAAGCAACTGATACGGGAAAGAGCTGAAATCTGTAATGAAAATGACTACAACTCATAAATTATGGGAAATCATTTTCATCCAGTTGGCGGAGAACATATATTTCGTAAATCTTAATGTAAGCAAACATTAGAAATACTTCATCAAAGAACACGATTTCCGAAATCAAATACCTTTATCTTTCCGTATAATACTTTCTGTCGTCTGGTAGTTAATAGATATACATACAACATCATGAGCTAAAACAGATGCAAGACTTGACGCAGCTACAGGAAGCACGACGGCCATCGGCAGAGAAGTTTCCTATACTCTTAAAGACGGAAGAGGGAAGTTTCTGTTGATCAATTTACCAGCAGATCCATTGAAAGATATGTTTAGAAGCACAACCACTTCCCTCCTATTATACATGTAGAAGTACAGAAAGCAAAGTTGACTAAACAATTTGGCGAACCAAGACCCTTCCCTGCAATCATTGTTGACTTTTAAAAACTGTAAACAAAATTGTGACATTTGATTGCTGCGCTGTAATCAAATGATTAGTCTGTCTCCTGCCCCACTCGATATCTACCAACGAATCAATTATCTTTGCTTGGTGTTCTCATTTCCTTCTGTGTTTGTTTTTATTAATTTTCACAAACTTCCGGCCTGATTTGTCAGGGCCACTGCTACCCAACGAGAAGCTCCCTCCACCACCAAATTCTTGACTGCTTGATGCTGCAAATGGAGAATTCTGAGCAGCAGCCTGAACTAGACTGCTTGATGCTGCAAATGGAAAAGAATTCTGAGGTGCAGTCTGACTCTGTTGGCCACCAAACTGGAATGGATTAGGTGTTGAACCAAATGCAAAGCCACCTGGAGAGGGCGAGACAGAAGGTTGACCAAAGGAAACTGCCGGTGCAGGAGCCTGCATAAGATCCTCAGCCATGCTGTCTTCCATATTATCATTGTTTCCAGGGGACGCAGCAAAAGCAGAAGCAGAATTCCCAAACATGGGCTGAGAAGAAGAATTTGTGGAAGAAGCTGAACCAAACAGAAAAGCAGAACCACTTGCGGCGCTGGGTGTTGCTCCAAAAACCACCGGAGAAGTGCTTGGAGTAGCAAAAGAAGATGAAGATGCTCCAAATGTAAACCCAGAGAGGCCAGAAGAACTAAATGGGGAAGTGAAGCCAGGAGATTTTTGGGGCTGCAAACTGGATCCAAAATTTCCAGCAGTGCTAGAGGCTTGTGAAGAGGCCGAAGTGGCACCGAAGGTGAATGGGCTAGCATTGACTGTGCTACCAGCGTTTGTCAAGGAAGACGAAGAATTAGCACCAAAATTGAAGACGCCAGGAGTAGCACCCGTGGAGGTGTTGACAGCATTTGTAGGGGAAGTTGAAGAACCACTACCAAAATTAAATATATTCGGGGTAGTACTGCTGGAGATGTTAACAGCATTTGTTGAGGAAGCTGAAGAACTACCACCAAAATTGAATGCCCCGGGAGTAGCGCTGCTGGAGGTGGCAGGTACACTGGTTTCCGAAGCAGGAGCTGCAGAACTGGCACTAAAAGCAAATGCCAACGGAGCCGTGCCATTTATAGACCCAGTTAACCTGCCTGCTGCATTGGAAGCTGACGAACTAGCACCAAAATTAAATATTCCAGAAGCAGCATTGCTGGTGCCAACTAGGTCGTTTTTCGAAGGAGAAGCAGAAACTTGGCCAGTAGTACTAGGCGCAGAACCAAACACGGGAAAGTTTACTATGGATGGTGATAAAGCAGATGAACCAAAATAAGCAGGCATGCTCCCAGAGACGACAGAAGTGCCAGATCCAGCAACAGAATTCTGTGCACAAACAAGTGATTCACCTCCTGTACTAAAAACAGAACCCTGAGACTGTGTACTACCTGTAGTAACCGCTGACATTACTGATGAACTAAAACCAGAGATACTATTTCCAGGGCCTGTAGCTGCAAAAGATGCAACCGCAAAAGGTGAACTCTTCAAATTGCCAAAAGTAGTTCCAGTCTCGGATTTGGCTTTCACGTCTGTAGTTTCTGCGGTGGAAGTTGTTGATGGTGCTGAAACTGTTTCTGACGGAACTCCAAAGAAACCAAATTTGATAGGAGGTTCCTTGGAAACTGAGGATGCTGCACTGGAACCAAAGAGACTGCTCGCGGAAGCGGTAGAGCTGCCTGTTGTGGCACCAATCATACTCACAATGCTCGTCAACGGGGCAAAAATATTTAAGCTACTAGTAGAAATACCATTTGTAAAATTACCTGATAACAAGGCAGAGGTGGTTGAGATAGCAGGACTGGGAGCAAATAGTCCATTACTTAAACTTGAAGTGCTGGATGGACCACCTAATGAGAAAATACCACTTGTTGATATTGAATTTGATGGACCAGATGATAATGCTTCTAATTTGCCATTACTGTCCACAGCCTTCTGTGAGTTATCCAGCTGAAAAGGATTAGGCCGAGCATCAGTTGGGCTGGACGCTAGATTGGATACGCTGCAGACATTTCAACAAATTTCAGATGCACTTTCAGGTAGTATAAACAAGGGTGCACAAAACACACAAGAATGGATTGTTTTTCCAACTACTCCCTAACAGCTAACTAGTAAAACATTCTGAAACCTGTCATCATCTTCTCTCCACACAAACTTCAGCAACTGCTAGACCACACTCTTGGATGCAAAAGTTCTTATTTTATTGCTAATCACGAGAAACAATATCCTCTTGGGTTTCCTTTACTCATCAACCACATTATAAAACCAAAATACAACTCTTACATGAATTGAAAGTGGATGAGTGATGATAATATGAAGAATATCAGATACTTAAGACACATGAGATACCAGGTAGTGACGGTGAACAAATTGTAAATGTCAGCATGATACTCGGCAATAATTTCTCTTCTTTCGTCTTTGTGCACTACAAATTCAGGGTTCAAGAAGCTTGAAATGACCCCGGAATCATAATACAAACTCAGAAATAAGCATGCTTCATCACTTTTGTAATAAATTTGAAAAAAAAAAAATACAAGCTCTCATCCACCTTCTTCAGAAGCTTACAATAACATTTAATTGCTCATCTTTTTGGTTGACTACTGACCTTTGTCAACCATTGCATTTCACAGTTATATTGAGAAATTAATTTGCATACCACATCTATTTCAGGTAAAATAGTTTGCACTTCGCAGATTTAAATTAAGTTTAAAAGGGGGAAAAGAACCAACACTAGTTCCCCTGAGCCTGTTCGGCTAAGTTTCTGGGAGGTCAAAAGTGCTTGTTTGCCAAAAGTACGTAATTTGGAAATATGAGGTATTTGGCCAAAACAGAGTAGTACTTTTGAGCAGCAGCAGAAGCCGTTTTTCTGCTTTGGGAAGAAGCTACAATTCTAGCTTCCAAGAAGCAGAAGTACAAATTAATTTTTTCAAGACCAAAATATCCTTACCATAAAATTATATTTCCTAAATTATCCCTTATTAATTTAATTTTTTACTTTTTTATCTCTACCAGTCTACCATCCCTTTTTTCTCTTTTTTATTTTTACCGTACTTTTATTCCTCTTCTCTTATTCCTATTTGGAATAATCTCTCTACTACAAATAGATCTATTCTTTTTCTCCTGTCGTTTCTTTTCTTCGTTTCCTATTACTCTTTGAAATAACAAGGTTAATCACCAAATTCAAGCACTTTCGTCATTAGGTAAGATTTCTTTTTTTCTTTCATAGTGTACCTATATTATAGGATCTCCAGTTTGTAGTTTAATTTATATTTGTTTTGGCGTGTATGCATGTGAAATAGTTAACAAAATGCAATACTACCTAGTTTGTTATTTTGTCAAGAACTGGCAGTGTTTTTCAAACATGTAACTTGTAAGCACATACATTCCTACAAATATTATTGCTTTTATATACTTATATTTTATATTGACTAAAATCTTTAATATATTATTACTTTATGTTTTTACTATAATTGCATAAAAATAAAAAAAGATTAATTCTTTTATAATAAATATCAAAAAATTTCTTTATTAAATAATGCTAATTGTAAAATAAACCTTTACGATTTTTTATAGTAATTTGGCACTCAAAAATACTTTTTGGAAAGATTGACCTAGCCAAATATCGCAAAAGATACTTCTCAAACGAATTGACCAAACACAAGCTACTAATCTTCAAAAGTACTTTTTTGAAAAGTACTTTTTAAAATAAGTAGTTTTTGGCAGCTTGGCCAAACGGGCTCTGAATCAAGTGCAAACAACAGTTAGGAAATGCATCTCAAGGAAACAAAGTGTTCCAGACCCTTATATATTGAGAAGTACAACTAGGATATCACTAGAAATAAGGTTGTCGCAGCAAGATATTTGTAACAGAAGGGAACAGATAGCTACAAACACTATCATCAGAACAAATAAATAAAAGCATCAGATGATAAAATGGTTAGAATATTGTTGATCATATTTAGGAGTATATTATAGCAGGAACTAACCTGCTCGAGCCTCCTGGCTTTGACCCAGTGACTTGGGTTGATGACGAAAATACAAATGGTGGAACCTTGTCAACATTTGTCTCCTTGTTAGACGCCATTGCTGGTGATTGGGAACCTGCAATAGGCTGGAAAATGGTGTTCTTGACAGCGGTGGCACCACTATCAGGAGTCTCTGTATCAGATTTTTTGCCTAAAACACCAGAAGGTGTCCTTACTTCCAGCAAAGCAGCAGGTTTGCTCGTGGGTTCAGCAGCACATAATGGCTTCTGGCCCGCAGCAGATATTTCCAGCTTCCCTCTCCCTTCAGCTAATTGAGATGAAGGCCCATTAGAGTTTATGTCCTCTTCTAGCTCAAAAGAATCCTGTAGAATGCACCACAACAGACACGATAAAAAGGAATGTCTACCATCTAAATGGCAATGGCCAGTGAAGACCTGAACCTCAAAAGAACTGTAAAGGCATAAACCGATAAGAACAAAATAGCAAAGCAGTCCGCAAATTGAATTGATTAGGGCCAGTGAAGCAGCTAAAGTCACACAAAAGAAACAAACAAATAATATATCCCACCTACATAGATGCTAATACCAGAATAGTGGTGGTAATGATTATAGAGCAGAATTAAATAACTAACAAATTGATCACATGGATCTCTACAGCGGGATGGAACTTTATCTATAGAAAAATAACCATTCATACACAGAAGATTATTTTCCAAATATAAGTACAATATGAAGTTGTCAGCAGTATCCACGAAAAAAGCACTATCCAATGTCAATTTAAAACTTGCTAAAGTCAAAGAATCTACAGGCAGTGAGAAAGAGATGCGCACCTCGTGTGCACTCATCTTAAAAGCTCGTTTCTTGGGAGGAGGTTCAGTTGCAGACTTGTTTACCATGGAATTGGTTCCAACAGTGGGTTGAGTATCTTTAAATGAAATGATTGTGTCGTTTTTCCTTTTAGCAGCTGACTCGCTAGCAGAACTACGTCCATTTTGTTCAATTTCCCCTTGCTTCGTTTCACGGGGATTGGGAGGAAATATTTTAGACCAGTTCTCCAGCTTATAGCTATCGTGTGCGCTCTGCAGCAGCTTGGGTGAATCCAAATCCTCCAAGCTTCTAAGAGCTCGTCCATGAAGCATGTTCGGTGTCAGTTTATTCTCTTTCCCTGCAGCTAATTTGGATTCTGATGATTTTCCCTTAGGGGTCATCTTTTCGAGATGCTCCAATATCTTTGCAGCAGTCTCACTGGACTTTGGAGGAACGGCAATATGCCTTGTAGGCGTGGTTTTATTATCTTGGACATCTGCAACAACTTTTGGTACCTCCGGATGCAGGTTTGAAGCAACTCCAGCACTGGGACGTGAAACTCCAAAAGATAGAAGATTAGGTTTCTGCCTAATCCTACGCATGGGACCAACAGATCCAAGATCATCATCCAGAACATAGCTTCTTCGTTTAAGGGCCTGAAAGAGTGAAAAATTACAAACTAAATAAGCAAATAAGGAAAAGTGAAAAGAATAAGCTTATTTGATGATAACACAGGTACACAACGCAAAGGAGTTCAGAACAACAACATAGTAATCTGTAAATAAATACCTGTTTAGAACCAAAAAGTACATCGTGCTCCGACACTGACCTAGATGATGAACACCCACCATTGACATAATTTGTCAAGCTGGCAGCCTGGTAGTTGACCAATTTTAAAACAAAAAATTCAGTCACACATAAAACGATTTCCAAGATCGAAGTAAGCAGATAACAAACAAACCTTCTGAACCTCAGTTTGACGAACTCTAGAGTATGGCGTACGAGCCATGCTGTATATAGCAGATCTGCCGTGAGATCTTGGAGTGGTAAACCCATTTTCTCGAACCCCGAGAAGACCAGCAGTCCTAGTTGTTGCTGATGGAAGAGGTGATTTTTGGACATACTGTACATTTCTTAGCAGAGGTGTATCTTCTCTCACAGCCTGACTACGCGTGCTCAGCATTGACGGCGACACCTTTGATGACCTACTCCCCATGTAAGCTTTTGCAAGCTCAGCAGGGGATGCAATATCATCTTCAAGAATCTGGAAACATGAACCATAAATATGTCAGGCTACCAAGAATCTATTTGATTCTGGCAAAGTCAACAGATTGAGTATCCAGAGAAAATAGTCAGAAAAAAACACTAGAGAATAGAATCTAACCCTGGAATTCGTGACAGGAGTTGTGACAACTCCACTGGATGTAACCTTCACAGACCTATTTCCTTCCATCAAGCTGCTCGAAGATTCCAATGCACGTCTAGATAGAATGGCCTCGGCTCTTTTCTCCTCATCTCCCATAGGCACGTCTGCAGCTTTTGAGCGCAAAAGTTCTGTCAAGCGATTAATCTCAGTTCTGCGCACACAACACTTCATGTTAGTAAATATCCACCTTGAAATCGAGCAACAGAAATTTCCACTAAACACTATCTAATGACAGTAATAATACGGCAAGGAGAAATTGCAACGTCAGAATTTATATGCAGACGACACCCTCTTGTGTCAAGCAGAAAGAAAAGGAAAACCTTTTTTAGGTTAATTCTGCTGATTTTTGAAGGGGATAACTAGCCTTTACATAAACTTATCAAATAGTCACCGATTCCTGGTCAATGAAGCATACAACATACTAAGACTGGAAGATATATCAGGATGCAAGGTAGGTATAATACCTGGGCATGCCACTAGCTTCAAAGCTGAAAACATTATAGGTAAATGTGAAAGGAAATTGGCAAATTGGAAAGACGCTACTTTTCATTGGGAGGTAAGTCGGTACTTATCAGTGTTTTTAACTCAGCCATTTTGTCGGTCAAAGCAGTGAAGCAATGCAAAATGAGGCAGATGTACATAAGACAGATCAAATGATAGAATTTATTAGTTCAATAAATGTGAAGTAATACTGATTTTTGTTATATTGTAATGCAGAGGCCCAGCACCACTGAGGCTGGAGAAGAAGATTTTACGTTACTTCATCAAAAGAAAAACAGATGCTTCTACAACGACTAGTTACCAGAATTTCTGGAAAGGGGTTAGAATAAAGTTCTTTTTTAGGTGACCCAGTCAATTATCACAAATCTTACCTTGTAAATGTCTTCTGTTTCAACAGCTGCTCAAGCTCTGAGAATGTGCCGTCCCCCGAGCTGCATGCAGCATGGTCATCTCCTTGTCCTGCCACCACTAGTGCTCCAGTATACTCCTTCACAGAGAGGAAGAAACGTTCCCCAGAGGAGACAATTTTATCAGTATTGACCATATATACATCTAAGGTAGAGCATATATTTCTTAATAGAAGTGTTCTCAAAAGCAAAGCGCCCAGAGGTGTGACAAAGTTCATGGGGCTTGAGGTGAAAAGTCAGAAGTGAAGCGCATAATATACGAAAATTAATAATACCAAACATATATGAATTTAGTACTATATTACAAAAATTGTAACTAAAATAGCTAATTTCAGAATCAGATATACAGTAATACTGATATTGTTCCAACTCCTCCAGATTGAGATCCAAAGACCATCCACATTTTTCGTTTTATCACTTTGCATGTCATTGTTTGGAGCACAGATTTCTCCAAGGGCGTGACTTGCACCTGGAAGCAATAACTCCTTGCTTTGCGTTGGTTTGAGCAAGAAAGCGATGACTTCAATAAAACTACGTAATGGACAAATTATTGAGCTCTTTTGGACACATGGTCACTAAAAGAAAGGATGACAGTCAGCACGGAAGGATACAAAAGTTGCCAATTAGGAAACAGATGACCCACATAATCAAAAATTAGTACATCAGCACAATGCCCCCCCGAGAATAGCATGGGGGTGTTATCAGCTTTCATCATAAATTTTGAGTGAAACATATATTTCTTAATAGGTTATGATTATAGCAGGAAAAAAAAAGAATACACAGGCTGCAATGTCTTGGAAGACATATAATCACATAATCAATTATAAAGGCACCATAGCTTTGAGAACAAAATTCAAGAATAATAAACTTACATTGGGACTTGACTCCTGATGCAGATCCTTTGATTCTTGGCTTGGTCCTGTTTATATCAAAAAATGAAATCATGTCTCAATTGAAGTCACTATTGAAAGCAGAATGCTAAGAGAATGCTACTAGTACACCATTCAAAGATTACTTCAGTTTAATAATATTAATCCATAAACTACATCTTAATTCCAATCTAGTCGGTCTCAAACAAAGGTATCATCCCAACAGAAACTATCGCCAGTCCAACCAAACAGCTGAATAGCCAGTGGGTTTCTCAGCTGACAACAAGGATCAGATGGAAGAAGGAGAAAGTAACATCTAAGTTGACTCAACAAGGTCAAAAAGATTCTCTAGTTCAGCCACAAGCAGCCAATTCTATGAAAGTAGTTCAATCCAGATCTGTAAATATGTACAGCTCACCGACCCTTCCAGTGCTTTCTCAACTATTCTATAAAGCCTTAAAACTAGTGAAAATTCAAAAGAATTTCATACTAAAGTCAAACCCCATAACGATCTCGAACATGGTAAGAACTCTATCCTCAGTCTCAGTGACTATATAAGCTCAAGTACCTAAAAATTGTCTATTTCATTAGAACCCATAACAATTACAAACAAGGTAAAATAAAAACTACATCCTCGCAACTATATAAGCTCGAGTAGCAAGCAGAAACAATCATATATTAAAGTTGAACCTCATAACGATATCAAACATGGTAAAAACTCCATCCACTTAACTATAGAAGCTCAAGCAGCAGCACAAATCAGTAATCAACTGTTTTGCTGCATACCCCATTGAATACAACTATCAGTTTCTCAAGTTACGTAGTTAGACAAAGCAATACTACCAATTGGAAGCTCTAAATCTCAAACTATATCCCTAAAGAACCCATTTGCAGCAAGAAATCACAGACAACGAAAGACAATTATTTTCAAACATCAATTTATCATTGAACAACCAACATACACTCAGATCCAATCATCATGAAAAAACTCATCTTTCTTCCTCCAAAAAAAATCAAACTAACTCTTCAAAAAAATTCCTCATAAATATCCAATCTTTTCCACTACATGAGACCAGTAGTACTAAAACTACCGCCTAGCAAAATAACTCTTGAAAATCCTCCAAACTATCCAATATTTTCCACTAAACGAGACCAATAATCACATTAATTGATAAATCACGAAATTATACACACACACACACATATATATATATCAATATACGGTAGAAACTGTTAAAAAAGATTACACAGGGAGAGTAAAAACCTGGAGGAGGTGGAGGTAATGGCGTGGGGGGAGGGGGGAGGCGCTTTTGGAATATGGAGGAAAAGAAGCGTTGAGCGCCGGAAGTTATGAGCTTTGATGCGGGGTCCACCACGAGCTTCGTAAGCCAACTAGAGCTTCGAAGTGCCGTCGGTGGACGATCGTACGGAGTATTATTCTGGTTCCGACGTAACGGCCTTTTCCTAAACTTTCCTCCGGCTGCTCCTCCTTTATATGCCGCCGCCGCCGTGCCTTCGCCCGCCGTTGCCATTTTACTGAAAGAGAGGAGAGAGAGAACACCGCACCGAGTACCAAAATTGGAGAGAGATGGGAAAAATTAGGGTTTTATTTTCGTTGGACAGACACAGAAAGCGATACCCGTTATTATTATTTTTTGATTTAATGGAATAAGCATTAAGCCAAAAAAAGAAATAAACTCCACTACTGCTAAAATTGAATTTAAAATGAGTGGAATTAATATTTTTTATTTTAAAAAAAAAAAAAAAAAAAATAGATCTGAGGAGCGTGAGGATCTGTATAATTTGAACGTTGTTAAATTGAGAAAAGTGGGCGGGCCAGTGGGGTGACCAAATTTTGGCGCCTGTCACTGTAATTTTAGTATGGCCTTGTACTGTAAGTCTCTACTTACAAATATTTGTGTTGTTGTAATTACCGTTTTACTCTTACTTCAGTAATTGTTGCCAAAAGTACACCACTCTTGCTTATTGTACGTCTTTTGGTTTCATGTTTTGTTTATAATCCAGAAATAATGTGTCAAACTTTTATTTGTGACCGAGTTTGAACACGTGACTTACGTCTAACTCATACATCATGTGTTGACCTCTTATCACTATACCAAAATCCTAGCAGCTCTATTTGTTTAATTTTCAACTTTTTTTTTTGAAATCATCAACCAAATTTTTAAAAGTAAAAGTTTCAATTTTAGATTCTCAAATTTATCAGCTCTGTACTAGTAACTTTTAAAATATCAAATTTATCAGCTTTGTACTATTAGTGGGTGTTGGTTTATAAAACATTTTCAATAAGTAAATAAAAAGACGATGAGTGTCGAAACCAACCCCGTAATTGATCTTGGAATTAGTTTTGGTTTCTACATTTTGAAAACTAATTTGCCTACATATTGCAAAACCAAATTTTGTTTTTGCCTCATCATTTTTAAGAGCTTTTGGAAGATATACAAAAAAGGCCGAACTAAACACATTTTCTTGGAAATTGGTCAGAAATCAGGGAAGATTATTATCCAAATAAAGAAAAAATGGAAACATTTTCTTGTCTTGTTGAGCTTTAAATTATTGGTATGAGAGTTAGACACAATCCTTTTTTTTCATTTTTGGAGAATAGTGGAAGGAATAGCTTTTTTTCGTCAATGATTTGGGGGAAATTGGAATGGCTTTTTCTTTTACTGTTGGTCTTCTCCTTACAGTGTTACATGAGTAACACAAGGTAGTGATGTTAGTTTTTGGACAAATTTTGTCACTGAGACGGGGATTAAAGATGTTCAAGGTTATATTTGAAAGATAAAAATCGACCTACCTCAAAGATAAAGAACAATATTGGCAGAAAACTCGTCATTATGACTATCTCGGTAGGAGCGGTACCAAATCGAGACAAACTCTGAATATATATATATATGACCTCAAAATAACATAAGTCGAGGTCAGCTAGTAAGACAATAGGAGATAAACTTCATAGAGGGGAGAGAAATAGATCTTCACAATTGGATGACTAAAAATTGGAGCAGAATACTGTTACTTCCGTGTTAAACAAGTGATAATCTGCCAGATAAAAGATAAAAGGAAAACTTGCACAAAATTGAAAAGACTTGAAAAGTGCACTGGAAAACAAAGATGCTGTTTAGCAAGAACTAGTTAATTACTATACACTCCTAAAAACACAAAATTTTCCACAAGGAAATGAAGAAAATAATAGACAAACAGTAAGATAGAAAAAAATCCCTCTTCAGAGATCACTATAGTTTAAGTGCTTCTCTGAATCCAATGCTGAAACTATGCTCTAGACCTTTCGTGCCACCACCAAGCACTGGATTTCCCTTTTGCATCATAGCAACAAATTCATTGTAGTCAATTCGCCCGTCCTGAAAATTTAATAAGATAGTTTGCTGTCAACGAGAGCGCATGTTGCACATGGTAGCATCATCACAAGTAATAGGAAAATTCATCATTAAGCCAATATAAACCAATTTGTATAGGAATAATACAGACATTGCTGGATATCTTCCATTTTCGAGTAAAGACGTTCTTTAGTTCTTTGACAAACGATGACTATTACTAGGATTTAGACATCTGAGTAGGTTTAATCATGTGAATGCTAAGAAACCAGTATGAATAATGGAATATATGAGGAGGAGAAAGGCAACAAAGCTCTAGTCTTTTTGGAATGCTTGAAATTCCGCAAAAAGGAAGTAAATCCTTTTAATCCTGTCAAAAGTTCCTTATTGGTGAATTAAATTGCAGCAAGAACCCGATAATTTTGGTGATAAGAGAAACTGGTCTTAATCAATTCCAAGTCCTAGACCATTTCTTATTTATGTCAGTGGTGTTTTGGACCAGGTTGCCCGTACCTCGATTAATAAACCAGACACCCTGTCCAACCCACAAGCAAAGCAAATGAAGTTAATCCAACCCTCCAAGACTAGAAAAGATGGACTCACACCAAAGTGTTGTAGCTGGGAGTAGAACCTGAGATCTCCAGGCTGTTATTCCAATGCCTCGGTTGCTAGGGCATTGACTTCACTAGGACAACTTACTTATCTCTCTGATCAAAACCTTCCCCGAAGCCTCTTAAGAAATAGGAATTAATATCAAGTGGTGAAAAATGGAACTTACATTGTCTTGGTCAGCTTCTCTGATCATTTCTTCCATGCGGACATCCCCAATGCCAAATTCTTCACAAGCTTGTTGAAGCTCGTCCGCAGTGATGTAGCCACTTCCATCTTTATCGAAGTAAGAGAAAGCAGCAAAAAGATGATCTTGCCTTTCAATTTTGTTCATATGCAATGTTGCAGCAATAAATTCACCATAATCAATTGTTCCACTGTTATCAACGTCAGCCTACAAATTCAGACAATTAATTGAGTTACTCAAGTATGCCATCATCTTTGTGTTGGCTGAACAAGAGATTTAAAATTGTCACAAAGCTAGACGAATCTAAACTTTTGATTATAACCTGATGACAGATTTGGAAATTCAAAGCATCAACGAAAAAGAATTTTTTTCAGCAAGTTACATATCTTCAGACTTCAGATAAACAATATCAGTACTTTCAACAAAGAAAACTCGTGAAAAGATTGCCCACATTCTGCTATCTCAGTGGATCATAGATCTCAGATTTACTGCTTGAATTAGATCATAGATTTGAAGACGAAAAGAACTGATAAAGGACTAATAAGAGACTTACTGCCTGCATAAGATCATAGATCTCAGACTCCTTCAGATTAGAGCCAAATCTTTTTAATCCATCTTTGAGCTCCTCAAAAGTTATTTGACCACTATTGTCTGTGTCTATCATCTTGAACATTTCTTTAAGACCAGCAATTTCCTCTTCGGATAGGCTTTCAGCAATGACCTGTAACACGTAAAACGTATAATATTTACCAGACTAGTTTCAATCAAAATATTTTATCTCCAATATGTTCATAAATTAGAGTCAACATCTATGTTGCTCGGGCTGTCTGAAAATGTCTCCGGGTGTGTGTCGGATCCTCCAAAAGTAGTACATTTTTGGAGGATCCGACACAGGTGCGGCAGCATTCTGGAGAGTCCCTGCAACATAGGTCAACTTCATTGGTATTTGCACATTGATAGACTCACTCTCAAAGCCATTTTCTTGAGCTTGTTCATTGCAGAAAATTGTTTCATTCTACTCAGAACTGCAGAATCCAGAGGTTTATCGGGAGCCACACCATCAACTTGAACCCAAGGATGGCCTGCAAAAGTTTCATATCGGACCTCAGTGACTATCCAAATTTCTCATCTTGGAAAAAACATATGGGATGGAAGGACTGAGTTCATATTGACAGGACTAAATAGTCGGAAAGGAAAGATTAAAAGGCAAGGGGGCGCTTTTCCAGTTACATAATCTAAAGACAGATTTGCATAAGACAATAAGATTAGGAGTTTATAGCAAATTACATAAGACGATAAGACGATAAGTCGAAAGGAATATATCTAGATTCTAGATAGTATAGTCAACTTTTAAAAACTTAATCATCTTTTCATAAGAGAAAAGAAAAAACCCATCTTCTAACAGCATGCAACACCAGAACAGGAAGAATCAAAAGAATGAAAACTACTGAACTTGCATACAATAGTGATCTGAAAATCTTGCAGTGAGTTTTTTACAAGAAGATAATCTTATTATTTATATTTTCTTTGATGTGAAGCAACATACTTCATGCATTATCAGTCATACGGGTCCTCAAAGGCTTAAGCCCAAGAAACTCAGGAGACCAATTGATGACAATGATATGTAGCATAATCATGTTTGACAGAGAATAATGAGTACAGAGCAAACTATTAGTGACAATACTATGTTTGAAGAGACACTCCTGGGAGAGAGAGAGGCTTTAATCCAACAGCTTTTGTTACAAATCTAGAGATTGATAATCATTTTCCAGTACCAAATATCATGGAGTCGCCCCCCATATCTCAGTTGTTATTTACATGTTAAAATGCAGCAATCAGAAAATGATAATCTGTTAAACTACTTACATAAAACTTCATGTGCAGTTAAACGTCTTCTTGGATCTCGAACAAGCATTCTCCTCATCAAGTCTTTTGCACTTTCTGAAATACTTGGCCATGGGTCTGACGTGAAGTCAAGATCACCGTGCAGGACTTGTTCAAATATTCCTTGCTCATTTTCTGTATGATAAAAAAAATGAGTTCAGGAAAACGATTAAAAAAAGATGATACGTGGTTGAAGGGCAATATTTGATTCCAGAAAACCTTTCCATGTTCCGTTCCCTGAACATAATTATGACTTCAATTTTTAATTTAGTTCAACAGTTGACAGACTTGCTTTGAACATACAGCTATCTGGACAATGTACAAACACACACAGATTTCATTAAAAAAACCAAGTCGGTCTCAAAGAATATGCACAAGTTGTGTAATCAACCAAGTTTGATCAACTATTTATACAACCCGATATTTCTCCTTACTCCAAAAGTTAAATTAAAAAAAAAGGTCCCTTTCATCTTTTGTTGATTTAACCAACCATTACATCAGTCATATTTCTATTACCGTCCACTTCTCTACCAATGGACAAAACAAAAGAACATTTCAACCTCCATTTGGCCATCACACCGTCAATCTTAGCCTGGTAAAAATTTCTAATCGTCCTAATATACGTATTTGCACTTTTATTTCACAAACTGAAAATCTCTGGATCATTGTTGTTGTTGTCATTTCTTCATTCATTCTTGCACTCCTTGATCATGACATTGTTTAAGTAATTTTAAGTACCAGAACGTAATCAGAACCCAATTTCAAAACAATTTGCAAGGAGATCTTAAACAAACTAATAACTTAGCCTATTTAAAAATCCAATGAATAATCACATGAATTAAACACCGACGAAAGAATATGCTAATTGGATTTAAATTGATTTAGTCATCCGCGAGTGAAAATAAAACCACTGCCCTTCTTGCACGGGAGGAATAGGCCCGCAAAGGGGAAACTCGATCATTTCCAAATCTTCTGTTGAGGGGCGCAGTAGGAATTCGACACAAATCACGACAGCAAGAATTGACAGAAATTCTTGCCTCTCCAATAACTTGGGTTAGATGAGAGATAGTAATGGACAAGTGAAAGAGATGGCTGATAGAGGTGTTGGAATGTCCATGTACTGGAATAAGTCAGTGGGATAACAAATGCACATCCTAGGTTTCTTGAAAATGATGTTGAAGTGGAGAACTAAAGAACTTCAGAAAACCAGAAATAGGAGAGCTACAGAATGAAGTGTAAAGTTTCTTTGCCAATTTTGGTGACTTGGGAATCCTTACCAGCCCAGAAAGGAGGTACTCCACTTAATAAGATGTAGATAATTACACCAGCGCTCCAAACGTCAGCTTCAGGACCATAACGTTTTCGGAGAACTTCTGGTGCAACATAATATGGACTGCCAACAACGTCAGTAAATCTGTCACCTGGAAAAGAGAAAAAGAATATTGATTAATAAGCAGTTGGAAAGAACAAATATGATCACAATAGAATAAAGGAGAAAAAGATGTTAAAATGGATCAGATGGCTGCATAATAAGTTTTTTAAGACGTCGAAGAGTTCATACAATCCGAACCACAGTGAGTCAAACGATAGTTTATGCATATAAGTCGAGATAACAGACTGCTAGTACGATTACGTGTAGAGCCTGGTTAAAATTCCAATATCACTCTGAGACAGCTTTAGTGAAACAACATGTTGAACACGCCGCAACGAGAACACGCGATAACTTCAAATTGTTCGCAGTGTGGAAATTTCAACTAATAACAGAGGCACTTTAGAGAGGGACAATGCCAATCTATCCTATCAATGTATCCAATAAAGGAAAAGGTTAGGAGATACTTTTTGGACTTCACAAATAGAAACACAATCTTATTTCCTGTTTTAGCTATACTGTGTAAAATCATGAAGAACATATTCTTTCTACTACATTCCGAGCCTATCTTGTACCCATTAACTAAGAAAGCACATATCAAATCAGTTTCAAAGAAGGAAAGTATATATCATACAAACTACCTGGTTTGAAGAATATCGATAACCCAAAGTCAATTGTTTTGAGAAGTGAATCCTCCTTCTGATCAACAAAGAGAAAATTTTCAGGCTTAAGATCACGATGCATAACACCAAGAGAATGACAAGCTTCTACAACTCCAACAATAGTCCTGGTAAGCTCAGCTGCTTTTCTTTCTGTATAGTGCCCCCGTTGAATAATCCTATCAAAAAGCTCACCCCCAGCACAGAACTCCATAACTACATGAACAGCTACAGCATCCTCATAAGCCCCTTTAATCGATATAACATGAGGATGTCCTGCCAAATGGTGCATTATCTGTACTTCCCTTCTAACATCTTCCACATCATCATCTGTTAACAACTTCCTCTTGGCAATCGATTTGCAAGCATATTCCTTCCCTGTTGCCTTTTCGACACATTTAAATGTAGTTCCAAATTGCCCTTGTCCTAATTTCTTTCCTATACTGAAAAACTCCTTTAAGTTGCCAGTTTTCTTTTGTAACACAGATTCAGTCCTGAGGCCAGCACTTGACACCCTCTTCATTTCAGCTGGCTTTTTGGGCTTTTTTGGTTGTTCTTTTTCTTCTTCTTTCTTTTCTGACTTAGGCATTGTCATTTGTTCTGGTGGCTCTTGAACTGGCAAAGGTGAATCAGGTTCTTTAACAGAAATTGGTGTTTCAATTCTAGCACTTTCACCATTAGTGGTGGAAGCAGTGTCATCGGGCGACCGGGATCGCCACATTGCTGCTGAAACTGATTGAAAGATTCCATTTTTAGAAATACTTGGTCCTACACAAGTGTTCCCCATTTGTTCCTAAAATTACCTACACTCCTCCACAGAGTAAGGTAAGGTCCGAGTACACACTACCCTACTCAGACCCCACTTGTGGATTATACTGGGTATGTTGTTGTAGTTCCTTCCTACACTAAGATCTTTCTTTTCATAGAGCTCTATAATGTCCCAAGAAATCAACAAGATCTTGTTACTTTAACCAAATAATCCAATACCAAGAAAAAAAGTCAAACTTCCCCTCATTAACTACAAACAAGTCAACAAGAATTCAAATCCAACACTAATTCGATGCTCACCAAATCAAGATTCAAAATGAGCTGAAAAACAATATCCAAGTCCCTGCAACTAACCTTGACATATACAAAATAGAATCAATTTAATAGATTAATCAAAATTTCCAAGTAAGCAGAAGCACATACATAGTTTCAGGAATCACAAAGAACAAGATAAATTACTAGAAAGAGAATTTGTGCTGTGACAAAGGAAGGTCAAAGAACTGAGAAAGAGAAAAAATTTGAGATCTTGATTAGAAGAATAAATAGTGACAACTAAAGCTCAAGAAAGTAAGAACTGGTCTTTAAACTCTTATTGGGTTTTCATTTATTTTAAGGAAAATTGTAGCATTAGCATTTGACATACAATATTTACATGCAGCTTAACCATAAATAGGGGGGAGGTTGCTATTATATGTAACAGTAAATAGTTGTAGTAATTCAGACAAGACTTACAAGAAAAACGCGTTTTGGTCAGATTGTCCAAATTGGCCTAAGATTTTTTCTAGGACTCTCATTTTTAAGCCTTCTGGGATTTGGGTGTCTTTTTGCCATTTATGTCAACTTCGGTTGGTTTTGGCCCAGCTCTTGCATAGTTGTACTCTCCTTTCTCTGACATTAAAATCTCTCTATAACAGTCTCGTTTATTTTGAATATTTTTGAATATTTTAACGAAGTATTATTATAAAAAATATATATTATAATATAGCATAAAAATTAATTCCAAAAAAGCTTGACTTGTATAGAAAACTGTTGTTATTTAGGAATATTGTTATAGAGATATCTGATTGTATTTTCCATTGGAACGAACTATATTTAAATAATAAGATTTAACTTGTATAGTGTAAAATGTTTTTGCGCCATTAATGTATCTTAATTTATTATAGTGCGTTACCATTTATATTTTTGTAAGTTATTAATTATAGAAATTTTTGAAAACTCAATAATATAACAATCAAGATATAGAAGTTAAAGCTCATTTTCATGGTATGAAGAACCAAAAACAAACAAACAAGCAAATAAATATATGTAACGTTGGCCGTGGCATCCTCTATTACAAATGAGTCGCGAATGATACAGTATTTCTTTTTTTTTTTGGTTTTTATTCGGTGTTCGACACCCGCATTGGAGTCCGACTATATTTGGATTCGCGCCGCGTAGGGTCCCATTCGGGGGAAAGTGCTCCCTACCAAGAATTTTTTCATACCCAAGACTCAAATCTGAGACTTCTGATTACGGAAAGAGCAGTCTCATCTACTGCACCATATCCTTTGGTGGTGAATGATACAGTATTTCAATGTTGGTTGAGCTTAAATTCTAGATTCACAATTAAAATTCTACGGACTCCATCCATTGGTCATTTTTTTTTTGTCATTTTCCCCATTAGTATCAAGTTTTAGAACTCAATTTATATATCAGTGTGCAATTTGCTTATGTTTTTCTACATTTTTTAACAATTAAACGGAAGTGAATACAACAACAACAAACTCAGTTTGATCCTAATATATGAAGTCTAGGGAGGGTAGTTTGTACGCAGACCTTACCCCTATCTAATGCAGGTAGAGAGGTTATTTTCAATAGACCCTCAGCTCAAGAAAGGCAAGAAGAAGAAGAGGGGAGCAAGGAAGGAAGAAAGATGGAAGAGAGAGAAAAAGAAGAAGAAAAAATCAAAGAATATCCAATAATAGCAACACGAAATACAATACCTGAGGCGAACAAAACCACATACCGTAGTAAAAATCAAAGAATATGAAAGGAAATGTATGCTACTAAGACTATCGGTGAACACTATAAACTACCCATTAACCTTCTACCTTAACCCTCGACCTCCACACCGTCCTCTCAAGTGTCATGTCCTCAGTGAGCTAAAGCAACGCCATGTCCTGCCTAACCAACTCTCCCCAGTACTTCTTAGGCCTACCTCGACCCCTTCTCAAACTCTCCATGGACAAACTCTCACACCTCCTGACAGGGGCGTCAATGCTTCTTCTCCTAACATGTCTGAACCATCTCAGTCGCGACTCCCGTATCTTGTCCTCCACGGAGGCTACTCTCACTCTGTCCCGGATAACTTCATTCTTGATTCTATCTCGCCTGGTACACCCACACATCCATCTCAACATCTTTATCTTTGCGACTCTCATCTTTTGCACGTGGGAGTTCTTGACTGGCCAACACTCAGTCCCATACAGCATAGCGGGTCGAACCACCACTCGATAAAATTTACCCTTAAGTCTTAACGGCACAATCCTATCACATAGAACACCGGAAGTGAGCCTCCACTTCATCCATCCCGCTCCAATGCGATGTGTGACATCTTCGTCAATCTCCCCATTACCCTGGATAATAGACCTAGAATACTTAAATTGAAGTGAATCCTATATAAAAAAAACAAATCATATTATTTAAGGAGGGATTTTGAAGGTTAATGCATAATCTTCTCCTAACATGTCCGAACCATCTCAACCGTGACTCCCGTATCTTGTCCTCCACGGAGGCTACTCCCACTCTGTCCCGGATAGCTTCATTCTTGATTCTATCTCGCCTGGTACACCCACACATCCATCTCAACATCCTCATATTTGCTACTATCATCTTCTGCATGTGGGAATTCTTGACTGGTCAACACTCAGCCCCATACAACAATAGCGGGTCGAACCACCACTCGATAAAATTTACCCTTAAGTCTTAACGGCACATTCCTATCACATAGAACACCGGAAGCGAGCCTCCACTTCATCCATCCCGCTCCACTGCGATGTGTGACATCTTCGTCAATTTCCCTGTTACCTTAGATAATAAAGCCGAAATACTTAAATGGAAGTGAGTCCTATATAAAAAAAACCAAATCATATTATTTAAGGAGGGATTTTGAAGGTTAATGCATAATCATTAAATACTCCCCTAATTGTCTATCAACAAAACCAGAGGTAGATGATATAGTAGCACACGTACGATAATGGAGCTTTTATTTCTGTTGACTTTTGTTGAGTTAGGTAAAAATATCTAGCAACGATTGTATTGTACCGTATAGGATTGCATCGTTTTATAGATATAACGTTTGAATACACTATTAGAAATCTGCTAAAAACTGACCAATATTTTCCGTCAAAAAAGCGACCAAAAACCGTCCAGGTTGGACGGAAACTAGAAAAAATATATTTTACATTTATTTTAAAATAAATACCGACTAAATTTGGTCGGTAAATTGGTCAACAAGTTGACCGAGCTGGTAAAACTTGCTTAGTCAAAGAAAATTTTGAATTACCGACCAACTTTGATGGGCAATGTGGACCCAATTTTTTAATTTAAATAATTATTTTATTACTTAAAATATTTATAAAATATAAAGAATTAATATTTAAAATTACCGACTAACGTTGGTTGGTTAATGCAGGGGAATAATTTACCCACCAACTTTGGTCGGCATATTTTATTTTCTGAAAAATAACCGACCAAAGTTGGTCGGCTATATATATAACACGTTTCGTTGTACTACTCTAACTACATATATAAGCATGTTATATTTAGTATATGTTAGTGTATTCATTATTTGTGTTATAAAAGTGCTAACGGATTACATTTATATTATTTAGATAGAAAATATAAATGTGATTAAAAAGTTTGACCAATGTTGACCTAATAACCGACACAAACACACTTCACTGTAATACTCTAACTATATATATAGTTTGTTATAGTATATGTTAGTGTGTGTGTGTGTGTATATATATATATATATATATATATATATATATATATATATATATATATATATATATATATATGTATGTATGTATGTATGTATGTATACAAACACACACACACATACTTGTGAAGATCCTAATTAGTATATATAAGTTATCATCAAATATATTTATTTGTAAATTGATTCGATATAGGTCGAAAAGTTTTGTTTTTACTATTAGTTGATATAGGTCAAACGTTTTGTTCTTAGATGCATCTATATACACACGGTTAAATTAGTAGGTCAAACATGATCAAACTTTAACAAGCTATATATATATATATACACACACACACTAACATATACTATAACAAGCTATATATATAGTTAGAGTATTACAATGAAGTGTGTTTGTATATATATATATAGAGAGAGAGAGAGAGAACACGATGCGCTAGGACCACATGATCGAGTTCTTTTCGGGATAGACTTGTGAAGATCCTAATTAGTATATATAATTTTTCATCAATATATCTATTTGTAAATTGATTCATCAACTTATAACTTACGTAGATGCATCAATGAATATTAAGAACAAAACGTTTGACCTATATATCGACTAATAGTAAAAACAAAACGTCTCGACCTATATATCGATTAATCTATGTGATGCATTATTGGTGATGAACAAATGAAAAAGAAGTTATTAGCATCAATTACAATATAGTGTATGCGTGTGTGTGAGAAATTACTCATATACTTAATTATAACTTAGAAAATTTACTTAGATAGATGTTATTATAATTTATTAAAAGTAAATAGTTAATATACTTATTTATAAAGATTATGCTTATTGTTTATAAATATTTATAATAATTGTATAGTTAAACAAAATAAATGCTTATAATTTATAATATTTTAAGACTACGAAGATAATCATCAATGCCATCAGAAAGCTTTATGATAGCCCTTAAGTGACTTGGATTGATCGCCCATTCTCGCTGAATGAGCAAATTATTAATCAATTTAAGTTATAAATGTTCTTTTAAACAGTTTAATAATTTATATTTATAATGTTTCCATCTAATAGTTAATTTTTAAAATACAGAGTAAGTGTGTATGGGAAGATCGCTATAGCGCGAAAGTGATTGTAAATTTTCATCATAAAGCTCGCAAGAGATTGTCGGATGCTTTCACAGATGCTAGAAAGAAGAACAGGAGGCTTGGTTGGTTACTTGAGAATTTGTGGAAGGATTTGCAAAGGTAATAGCTTACCGCGGACTTCTTAGAGAGGAGCGAAAAAGGAAAGAAGGCATCCGAGATGGGAGGCTCCTTGCACACTGGAGGTGCGAGTAACCTAGGGACAATAAAAACAAGATTGGTACGTAATTGCTTAAATTATTTTACTTTTATAAGTATATCTATTTTGTTTATTAACTAAATTAATTTATTTTCAGGAAAAGAAGTTAGAGCATCCAATGAGCGATGATAAGCTATTTAAGGAGACACATATTGTGAAAAAGAAGAAAGAGGAGGATCAAGAAAGATGGGTTGAGGACCGGGCCTCGACTGTATATGTAAGATTTCAATTTTCTTTAAGTATTATAATTTACTTTTATAAAAAATTTGAAATACTGATTTAATTTAAAATAATATATGGTCGCTACCAAACTAACGTGGAGGAATTCATCCGCACTCAGCCAACTGGTGAACTGGGCGAGCCAACCCAACCTTCGGAGAAGATGTTGAAAGAATATGGATGGAGTCTGCTGGCGGTCCAAAATGGGGGAAGGTATATGGGCTTCCTACTAAGAAATTCCATCGCTATAAGTGTGGAATGCAAGGAAAAAGACATCCTCGCAAGGCGAGCAACTTGATAGGAAGAGCCTCTCCGCTATGCGGGAGGCGGTGACAAAGCTCACATCCGAGCTAGAAACGGCCAAGGAAAGAGAAAATCTTAGAGATGCTCAATTCCTTGGCATGCAAGCTCAGATCAGAACTCTCCTATCTACTGGACAAGTTGATATTTTAGACGTCAATACCACACAATTATATAAGTTAATTGTGAGGTACCCAATCTTTCGAGTGGTGTCTAACTGGAAGAACCTGGTTCTTCTTGATGTACTTACTTCTACTGTTGCAGAATATTAAAAGCGGTAAAGTAAAAACACAGAGATTTTTATGTGAAAAATACCTGGCTCAAAAAGTGAAAAAACCACGACCTACTTCTCAGTAGGATTTGCTCAAACTCTTCACCAAAACTCTAGCCAAAACGGACTTACAAAATAAACTCTTTTGTAATCCTAGGACTAACTCTAATCCCTTTGTAGTAACTAGCCCCTAGCTAATTTCTACAAGCTTCAAGTTAAATCTAACTTTAACAATGCGTACCTATTACAATTGCTTCTATGAAAGCTGAAAAGATACAATATTAAACCTCCTACTACAATTAACTAGACTCAATAATTAATCAGATGGAACTGGTTCTTCTAGTTGAACTGTAGCCGTTGAATCGCACAATGATTCTGCTAGCAAAATAACTCTGGGAACTTTGCTTTCAGATTTTGATTCACTTCAGCTTTTGTGCGTGTAGAATTCCAGCAGAAATACATCAAGTATTTATAGAGTCAGTTGTTGAGCTTGTCGTCCAATTCTAGTCCAACTCTACCTGGGTGAACAAATTCGTATCAAACTCAACTTCCTTTCTTTTGTTACTTTCCTTGCTGAATTCGACTTCAATCTTCTCATCAGTTTGCAACCTTTTCGCATTAGGAGACAATCTCTTGGTTCATTGATATTTCACATTCACAAATATCTCCTATGCATATACGGTTCATGTGCCAACTATTCAGTTCAAGATGTGTGCTCTAATGGACCCGGTTCAACTGGTCAAACATTTGTCAATCTTCAAAACTATGCAGTGACATGGGTCAACAAATTCCCCCTTATTGATGATGTCAAACTCTGTGCTTAATCCTGTATACACTTCAAACACTTTGTATGGTTTTAAGCATTAATCATAGAGAAACCAGGTCCATTAGATTATAAATATCACTTTGAAATTTTTGTTTGCAAAAGTTCAGCACATATCTTCCTCCTTTTGGCATCATCGTAAAGTTTGCAAAATGATACACTTACCAGATTTATTAATTATTACTCATGGACATTGAGTCAACTGCAGGTGCAAAGCATGATTAATCAACACAAGAAGCCAATAAATGTAAGCTAACTAAGAAATTCAGACAAGTCAATAACTAGAAGCAAAATTCATTGATTAGTAACGATTCTCAACCACCATACAGAAAAACAAAAACAAACTAATCATGAGAAAAAAACAGAGTAAAAACAGAAGAAACTGAACAACTGGTCTAAGGAGTTTTGGAAGCTCTGGACAGCCTAAGGATTGGAAGGTGCAGAGGAGGTTAGGGTCTTGGATTGTAGGGGAGAAAGCATCTGCTTAAGAACACCCTCGTTCTTTTCTTTCTCCTTTTCTAATTCAACCCTAAGAGCATCCCGCTCAGCTTCAACCTCAATCACACGAGACTTCAAATGAAGGATCTCCATATCCTTGATCTCGTTTTCCTGCACCAGAGTTCTAACTTTGCTGTTGATTGGATGCTTCCTAGATGAACCAGGTTCATCCACAGGAACATTGACATTGTAGTCACATGTCAGCAAGGTTTCCTTCCCAAAATAGTCTTTGGCAGTAGCCATCTCAGCCTTCTGCACTGGAACCCCAAAATGTGCAAGCACTGCTGTCAGAATGAAGCCATATGGAATTGTGTGTGCTTTGGTTCCATTCACAACTCTGTCCAAGAGTTGGATGATGAAAGTAAGCCAATTGATTTGTTTTCCCCTGTACAAGCACTCCATCAAGGTCATACCCATATAATTGCAATGTGCCTTCTTTCTTGTCTGGGCCGTAGGAACTTGATGACGAACTCGAAGAATAACTTGTGCTCTGGCTTCATTTCACTCTTGTAGACCGGCCTGGGTTCAATCTCCTTCTCATTATCACTGAAGAATCTGGTGATGTTGATTGTTGAGGCCATCCCATCTAGACAAGGACATCTTTGCCTTGTGTAGTCCTCATAGCCCTCAGCTGGTATGTTCAGAATAACACCCAATTCTTTAGCATCAAAGGAAACTTCAATTCCTTTGACCATGGAGGTGACCCTGCCTTCCTTGATAATGGCATTTCCATGAATTCTACCAACTCATCCCTTACCAGCCTACCTTCCATGCGAAGGACCATGTCCTTCTAACCCTGCACTCCAGAGTTTCCAGCAGATATTGCATTCCAGGCTCCTCTAGATCCTTCATCAGCTTACCCTTCAGTATTGTTCTCTTTCCAAACATGGTAACTCTGTCAGTCACCTCTCATATTTCCTTATCCTCCTCTCCACTCCAGTCTGCATCATCATCCTCTTTCTCAAAAAATTTCACTTTCTTTGGCTTGGCCCTAGTCCTCTTAACAGATCTTGTTGGTGTGACAGACATTCTAGCTGACTTCTTTGAAGGAGCCTTAGCCTTTGTGGGTTTTGGTGTCTCAGCCACACCTGGAGCAGGCTCCTCCTCCTGTTGGACCGGGTCCAACGTCTTCTCTTCAATCTCAATAGCCTCAACATGCTCTCCAACTTTCACTTTTCCCTTTGCTGCCCTCTTCTTCTTGCTCTCTTTCAGAGCCTGATCACGCTCAACTATGTCTAATAAAAGACTAAACGGGCGTTGCAAATATAATCCGGGGTATTATGCCCAGAGTCGATCCCACAGGGAATTTACGTATCAATCAAGTCTTTAGAATACGCAACTTTTACTCAATCAATTCTCTCAAGACTTTTTAA